>CAMZMU010000034.1:14131054-14229638 GCA_947311845.1 Poa pratensis
TCAATGCCACGTAGACAAAAAAGATGATGTGGCAAGTAATTAATGAGGAGAGAGAAGGTTGGAGTAACATAGCTAGTTACCGGAACATCACACACCCCAAGGCAAAATGAGTCTACAACCTAATAAATACTACTCCCTCCGTCCCAAAATAAGTGTCTCAAGTTTGCCTAAAAGTGGATGTATCTAGACATGTTTCATGTATAGATAAATCCACATTTGAGTAAACTTGAGACACTTATTTTGGGATGGAGAGAGTATAATGCATGACATCACAAATAAGTTACTACCCACTATAGAGATAGTAACAATAGGTAGTAACATAAGTATGTTACCACTCAATGTTACTCCCCACTATGACTAGTCTAAGTTCCACATGCGACCAACTTAGTAACGTGGGGTCAACGTAATTAAGCCCACACGATGACACGATCCCTAGTCAGCCCGGATGCTTTGACTCGTGAGGTATTTCCGCAACGGCTGACGTAGGAATTATGACAGCTGACAGAAAAAATCGAACATGCATGTCCACTAATTTATCCTGCGCGTGTTCATTCAGCCGCCTAACAACATAAGAATTTGTTAACTTGCTTTTTTAGCTAATCAACGTAAGAACTAATGGCATGTTTTGATATGACAACGGTTATGTGCTTGCAAAAAATTGCCGGCCTGTTTACACGCCCTTAATAAGATACTAAGAAGGCTTAAACGTGCCAGCAAAAATCACGCCATGGCCTACTGCACCGTAAAATCAAGAACCAACGGTGCATTTAGAATCTAGCAACTTCAAAACTACAAAAGATTTCGCAAAAAAAAAAGTACAAAAGATTTAGTAAAAAAAGAATACACATAATATTTGTGTATACCCAGTAATTACATGTGAAGCCTAGTGGTATACACCATTCAAAACAGAGACAATTATAGCTCATGCATGAAGCATGATAAACCCTGACAAAAAAACTATATAATGCCGTCGATGCCGACTTCATATCACTTCATTTGATGACGGTGGAGGGGAAAATATGCAGCAGGCAATGGGTCAAATACAACGGTAATATATCCCTGTTTCTTCCATGCCAACAAGGCAACAAGATATCCGAAAATTGAGGATCTGGATAGCGATATGCTTTCCAAAGAGTGCTGCACAAGGAAAAAGAAAACACATCACATACCTAATGTACTACATGTGATCAAAATCCATATAGAAACACATCGTCAGCGATGCATATAAAAGATGGCACAAAGTACTACATGTGATCCATTGAAAGTAAGTGATAGCAGGTTGCCCTCCATCAATTTTCAGTTTTTTAATGTAACAATTCAAGGCCAAATATCCCCGGGTTCATTAAAAAAAAGTTGGACTATTAAACTTGTAGTTCAGCTAAGCCCGAATCAACTGATCGAATACTCAATGCTTCGCCTCTGCATTGGGGACGTAATTTAACAAAAATGAGCTAACTAAATTTCTTACATGATCTAACTAAAATCGGGCAGACACTTACGACAGTGTGATGACCATCTTGACAGCCCCAAAGAAACTTCTTTTTAAGAACTAATCCCGAAGTAGCATATGAAGCGGGTTTTTTTATTGTTTGACCAAAAGCAATGAGGCAACAAAACGATCTTAACAGTATGAAATAGTATGTTATTACCATGTATTGGCATCCAGCACAAGGGGGAGATTTACATGTTATTACCACGTATTGGTAACTCCAATTATAGCATGCCATGAAATTGCACATCATACTAAAGAAAACAGCACAACATGTAGTTTATGAAAGCACAGCATGAGCTCCATGGGCTTCAGGAGAACGACGACATATGATGCAGTAACCATTCTTGGCACGTGTACTCCACTTAACATTACTGGGAACATAACTAACATGATAAGCGACGTAATTTCACAAGTTGCTTTCATACACAGAAGATCAGAAAAATAACGATCTAGACCAGTACAAAATTATGTTCAGGCATATGAACGCACAAGAAAGTAACTGCAGAATGTTGATTGGAATATGTCAGGCATAAGAAGTAACAAACACAATTAGAGCCTACCATAATCTAGCATGGCCAGAAGACCTAAATGCACATTTATATGAGAGTTGGCTACTTCATTTTCTTTTGTCAGGAGAGAGCTAGCTATTTCTGTACAAAATTCAGCATTAATTTAATTAATAAGCTTCTGTTCCGCCACAAATGAACTGACAAGTTTCTACTCAAACTGCAAGTTCTTCCGTTCTGTATGCTCAAACAACTTACAAACTAGGAATTGCATCTTGCAAAATAAAACGCAGACAAAAACACTGACACACCCGTTAGTTGGCATCACTAATTAACGAAACAATATATTTGCACTGAAAATGTATGAAACTGGAAATCTGCTTACAGACTCTATGATTTGTCCACTGAACAAATTCAGCAAAACAGTTCAATATATCAAAAGGAATCTAATTTTTTTTACGGGCTGCTTAGTACCTACATACATCGAGGAGTCATAATGACATGATCTCGACTTGGCAAGTAGTGATAAAAAAAATATTGAAATGAGTAGGATAACATATAAGACTGAATCAAGACTACAGAATTAAATTCATTAGTGCAATGACCATCGTAATTTATATACCCATTTCCAAAGAGTCAACTTGTGCCTGGCAGTATTTAACTTGAGGGCAGAACTATATGTAGGGCTTGTATTTCTAGCTGTGGAACTCTAGGTTGACAGCAATGCAAATCAATACTATACCACAAAACCTCAAATTTAAATCTGCAACACAACCTGAACTAGAAAAAATATCCCTGGATTAAGGCTGGAGCTCACTCACGGGTGACAATAGGCTAAGTACAACATGGACACAAACAACTGGGAGCTTCTCGTCTGCACAACATTGCCTCTCGATACGCGCTCGTCTCCAAGTCCTTTGCATATATATTCTTTCGTCCCCCAAATGCTTGTAAGATTCCTGAAAATTTAGTACTTGTCAGGCACAAACAAGGATTCTGATAAACTACACATTGGGCACAAGCAAGAATTCTTTTCAAAACTAACTACTGAATGAATTCAGAACCTACATCTTCATGTATCCCAGATTTCTCCCAAAGTATATCACTGTTATAAAAGTAATGCCCACTCCCAATGAATTCAGAACCCACGTCTTCATTTATCCCAGGTACAGACTAGCACATTCTCAACTGCCTAGCTGGAATCGCAGATTACTCACCAAAACAGCACATTCCCATCTCGTTTATGCTACAGAAAACTAGCGACCCATAAACTAACTCCAATTTGCAGATTCATGACTGTCTGGGTAACTACACATAATGACGGCGGCGACAGGATCTTGCCACGGATGGCTGGAGTTCACCACGCCGCCATTGCCGCCAATCCGGCCGGAGGACCACACTGCCGCCAAGGAGACGGTCTGCCGGACTCGCGCACCCGCTCATCGTCGCCGGACGTGCTCGGTTAGAAACCTAGGAGGAAAAAAAATCAATAGCAGCTGGCTAGCTCCCAACCCCACGACCGTCCTCTTATTTGAGAAAGAAATCTCCACAACGTACCTTGACGTCGAAGCCCGCAGCCGTGCTCCGCCCGCAGAGCAGCGCCGAGGCTGCCTCCCGCCCATCACGACGCCGACGCCACCCAGCGCCACCCGCAGCAACCGCACGCTGAGCTGCCCAACAACGAGGCAGCAGGCCGCTCCGCACGCAGCGGAATCCACGACGGCACCGCCGAGACCACCGCCGCTCACCCACGTCTCAAGTCGTCCAAATCCCAGATGCAGACGCCCGCCGTCGGCCACAATCCCCAGGTCCAACCGCTCGCCGCCCACGCCAAACCATAGCTGCCCTCCGCCAGCCGGTCGCCGCCAATCGCAATCGCTCGCCGAAATTGCAGAACCGCCGCCGCCGCACACGATGGACGGGGCTAGCTCATAAACGATACAGTAGTGGGCAGGGCGTGATTAGTGGGGAAAAGAACCGTCGATGTAAAAAAAGAAAGAAATTAGAGAATCTCCAAGCGGAGCCCTCAAATTTGGTCCCAAACTATCCGCGGACAGTCCCAAAAACTAGTGTCCTACAAGCATAACCCCAAATAATCCCCCCAAAACCATATTGCATGCAACGTAGATCACATGATAGATCATAGTCAAAGATCATGAATAAACATAGTTCAAACCAGGTTCAAACATCCACGGACATAGTTCAACACAGAAATTAATCGGACACTGTATATCGAGACACCGGAGCGGAGAAGCTCTCACAGACGGTGGAGAACTCGGCCGTCCTCCGCTGCCGCACGTTCTCTTTGGCTACGGCGACGTGCCCGGCGAACCCGGCTTGACGTTCCAGCTCCCGTGCGTGAGATACGCCGGCTTCACGTTGAGCTTCCACCGCTTTCGCGACTGCTTCACGTTGAGCTAGCACCGCTCTCGCGACTGCTCACGTTCCCGTTCGCGTGCTTGAGTGGCGCCCTCTTCACGTTCCCGAGCTTCGCGTTCCCATTGCCGAGCACGTCGTGCCTGTCGAGCCTGGCTCTCCGCTTGGCGGATCCTGTCCCTCTTCTCCGCATCCGGCGTGTAGTCGATGAACGGGCTATCCTTCAGGATGTCCCAACAATGGGCGAACTTCCACTCCGTCGACTTCGGCCTCCCCCAAATGCGTTGTACAGTAGGATGGCATTGTCCATCTATCAAAATGAAATAGGTACTCAACAAAAGTAGCTACGGGTTCCGGCATTGTACAAAATTGAACAAAAAACTTACGGAACCCATTTGTGCCAAGCATCCGGCGAACTTGTTAATTTCCGCCACGATGCATTGCCATCTATGGCGGAGGGATTCCTCAGTGCGGACAACTTCCGAGTTAGCATTGAACACTTGACCGATCCCCCCCAAAATGAAGCACGGTGGTAGCTTCCGGTCTGAGGATCATCCGGGGTGGACAACCACGCATTGCATAACACCTTATTATCGCCGACGGAGTACATCGGCCCTCTCGCAACGGCCTACGGGTTCATCAAATCGCTACATTACGCATCCTACTTGTTTCTAAAATGTACATTGGTGGAAGGAGGCGCAAACCTGCGGAAGCGTCGCCACTGTTTCGTTGGACGCGGCGGTGACGGAACTGCAAAGAGCCGCCCGCGCACCGACCGAGAAGACGGCGCCGCGGCATCCGGCCCGGGGCAGCTGCCAATCTCCTCCTCCTCCTCCTCCGCGAACGCATGCCAGTACAGCTCGGTCGTGGATTCGCTGCCGGAGCCGGCCATTGTCGAAGCTGCGGACAGAGTGACAGTGGAGTGGAGTGGAAAGGGGATCGGAGAGAGTGAGAGCTAGGGTTCCGACCGAGGTGGGGATTTTGTGGATATAGTGGGGTGTATTGGGCCGCGTCGACGTGGCGGCGCGTCAGGCGTGTCCGGACCGCCCCAAACCTCCCCACATATGGGCTGGGTTTGGGGTGTGCCGGACCGCCCGGGCGTTTCGGATGGTTTTGGGGCCTCCTTTGGGGTGGTTTTCAGCCCAAACCGCGTCCGGCTGTCCGCCCGGACGTTTGGGCGGCCTTTGGGGCTCCGGTTGGAGATGCTCTTACGAGGCCGTGGTGTGGCCGCGACGTAAGGAAAGATTGACTGGGCCGCACCGGTGCTATCGAGCCACGCGCTTGTCTGGTTCGCTCGAATCGGACCCGGGTGCAGAATTACTATTCTACACCAGGGGGCTGAATAGAGCAGTTTGCGTGATGGCAAGTTTGGCGGGATGTCGTCGACTCTTCCGTTCCGGCGCAGCTATGGGCTGTTGGGCAGTCGTGTCCTGACGTCCTCCGTCGTGCTTCCGAGGAACTGAAGGTGGTGTAATCTTGGTGCGAGCTCCTTGAATAATTGTCGTTTCTTCCTATCGATCCGGGCACCGGTTTGGTGTTTTTCTCATGGCCCGACCATGGTGGCGAGGCAAAGGAGAAGGCACACAGCGGAGTTGGAGGAAGTTTGGGATTTGGTTTGTGCTCCAACTTGTAGAGTACTACACGGTGGCCTTGTTTGCTATTCCTCTCTAGATGGCAAGATTTGCGTTTCTTCATATACTCTGTGGAGGCCCTTTCCGGAAATTTTCGTCTGCCTATATCGCCTTCTCGTCCCCAAATGGTGTGTCCCCGTTGGTATTAAGGTGGCCGACGATGGAGTCTCAAACCTGGAGGAGAGTATCAAGGTGGCCTTTTGTCCGTTCGATAAAAATGGACATGGCCCGTCCGTTTGAGAGGACCGTTGAAGGTGCCCTTACTCCCTATATGACCTGTCGCGTTAACTCCACTTCACTGTCCCGCTCAGATGGATCTACATCTACCAAGCACTTCACTATGTTTTGTCGATTAGTTAGACCAAAGAGAGCAGCCACTAAATTCCTCCCAGCTAGTAATGGTGTAGCTAGAACGACTAAAGAACCAGCGACCCGAGAGCAAGTTGCCAATCCGCACTTCCGCGGCACGTCCACCAATGGCTACGAAACATGAGCCGCTGCCACATCCTCTTCTTCCCTTCTTCGCGCCCGGGCACCTCTTCCGGCCGCCGACATGGCCGCGGTTTTCGCCGCCCGTGGCGCCAGGTGCACCATCATCACCACCCCGTCAACGCCGACATCTCAGCCCGGCCGTCGACCGTGCCAACGACGCCAATCTCGGTTCCCACCGATCGATATCTTCTGATCCCTTTCCAGACGCGGCCTGCCGCCGGGCGTCGAGAACGCCATGACCCTTCCCACGTTGAAGGTGGATTGCCGCGCGAAGTTCATGCAGGCGTCGCAGCTGGTCCGCGAGTCTTTTGACCGGTTCTTGGCTGACCACCGCCCCGACGCCGTCGTGTCCGACAGCTTCTTCAGCTGGTCTGCGGACGCCGCCGCGGAGCACGGAGTCCCGCGCATCGTGTTCACCGGCACCAGCATGTTCGCGCGGTCCTGCAACGAGAGCACGCTGCGCAACAACCCGTTGGAGACGACGACGGCTTCCCCCGACGATGACGATCCTGATGCCCTCGTTTCGCTGCCGGGCTGCCGCACCGTGTCCAGCTGTGGCGGAGCCAGATGATTGACCCCAGGAAGGAGCCGATGCCGTGGGCGTTCTTCCTCACCAACAACGCCACCGACCAGAGAAGCTTCGGCGAGGTGTTCAACAGCTTCCACGAGCTCGAGCCAGACTACGTGGAGCACTTCCACGCCACGCTCGGCCACCGCGCGTGGCTCGTGGGGCCGGTCGCGCTCGCCGCCACCGAGGACATGGCTGCGAGAGGCACCAATGCGAATGCATTTTCGCCGGGCGACAGCTGCCTCCGGTGGCTAGACACGAAGCCGGCCGGCTCGGTGGTGTACATCTCCTTCGGCACGGTAACCAAGTTCTCGCTGGCGGAGCTGCGCGAGATTGCCCGCGGCCTTGTCCTCTCGGGCAAGAACTTCGTGTGGGTCTGGGTCATCAGTGCTGGCGCGGGCACCGACGACATGTCTGAGTGGATGTCGGAAGGCTTCGCCGAGCTGACGGCAGACGTCGACGACAGCCGTGGCTTCATCATCCGAGGCTGGGCGCCGCAGACGCTCATCCTAAAGCACGCCGCCCTCGGCGGATTCGTGACGCACTGCGGGTGGAACTCCGTGCTAGAGGCCGTGAGCGTCGGCGTGCCGATGGTGACCTGGCCGCGGTACGCCGAACAGTTCTTCAACGAGAAGCTCGTCGTGGAGGTGCTCAATGTGGGTGTCAGCGTCGGCGCCAGGGAGTACGCCTCGCCCATGGACGCCCACGATGTGATCGGCGGCGAGGTGATCGCTGGATCCATCACGCGATTGATGTCAGACAGTGCAGAGAGTGACGGTATGCGGAAGAAGGCTAAGGAGCTCGGCGTGGCGGCGAGGAGCGCGGTGCAGAAGGGTGGGTCTTCGTACGACGATGTCGGACGGCTGATGGACGAGTTGATGGCCCGCCGGAATCCTGTCGAAGACGTCCCGGCAGCTCATGGAGCTTCATCCAACGGTTGATTCCCATGTTGAGTCGCCGGCGATGATCTTCGTTACGGCACCGATGGATGAGTCGACGACGTCGTGGCATGTTGTTGTAGGTGGCTACTTCGTACATCGCCGGCCATTAATTTTTTGTTGAAACGTCGTGTAACCTTGTCGATCGGTAGCACCGTCTGCTGCCGTAAATACTGATGTGCAACTGAAAGCTAGAGGACAGCAGCAGCTTGCGGGAAAACGCATCGATCTCTGTGCATCTCGGCATTTTGGGGTCGGGGACATAACTCATCAGGTGGCATATCACGCTCGTGTCATGTTTCAAGTTATGGTTCGTACCATTTCCATCAGTCATGTCCCTGCTATCGGCTTCCTGCAGATTTCGATCTGCTGTACTGAATGTATTTGTTTATTATTTCTTTTCCTTTGTAGATGCAATACAACTTCTTGGTTTTAAGGAATTATCTGGAGGACAGTTCCCCGCCAAATTGTACAAAAGTGTTACAAGACTTAAGTCTTAGGGCCCCAGCCAGTTTGCTAACTTCTTGTTTTCCCCCCTTCATGTCTAAGCTGTATACCGCAGCGTGTATTAAACTATGTGAATCTGAGCCTTATGAATTTTATTTTAGATATTTTATGCCTTTTATCTACAAAAGTATATGTGATTTGCTACATCGGCTTCGCTCTTTCCGGTTGTTTTGGTTAACTTACAGCGACGGCCTGGTTTAGAAGAACAACCGTTGCCGGAGATTTTTTTGGTCCCCTCACCTCCGGATGCCATCTTGGCGCTGAGAGGTGAGGGACCTCGGATCATTTAGAGTTTTGTATTTTTCATCAGCATCTAGTGATGGTTGTGCTATTTTTTTCAAATAAAGTTCTCTAATTTTTTTATGGTGCCACAGAGCTAGAAAATTTAAAGTCCTCACATATCTGATTATTTTCATATATGTTGAGTTTATATTATTTTGTCTTATTTCTTAGGTTGGTTTGGTTATTTGTGGAGTTGAAATCTTTTTTCAACATTATAGTGAAAATTTTGTGATTCGACAGCATGCACCTTTAGGGGATCATCCCCGGCCGTACAACCAGGGACGGATTCAAGGGGGACGAGCAGGGGCTACGCCCTCCCCTATGATCGTAGTTTTTTTGGAAATATTTGTATTGCACCTACTAGTTTAGTGTACTTTAGCTAGCTCAGCCACCCTCATACAAATCACACACACTGATTGCCCCCCTTAACATTAGTTTCTGGCTCCGTCTTTGCGCACAACGCTTATGGCTTCGATCCTATATTTTTGGATGGGCGACTCAAAAGGCTTTGAGATCTCTTTATGGGTAATCAAGTTCTACAGTTGAACGAGTGACAATATCGTTGCTCCGGTTCAATTGCACTCACTTTACTGATATCTTGACAGTCTTTCGTCTTGCAAAGATTAATACCATGAAGAAAATGACCCCCAAGAGATTTCATTGTAATTCTAAGTCAGTTTATTGGATAGTAGATCCATGTATGTGTAATTGATACGAGTATGAATAAAGTTACAGGTGTTTCGAAAAAAAAACCAATCTGTGACTAATACTATAATATGGATTGTGACCTTGTAGTTAGAGGATGTTGAAGACAATATCCGAAAAAGGAAAAATCAAAAAATAAATGTTGAATGTACTTGACCAAGCACTGTCGAGCTAGCGTATGCTGCGATCATTACCAAATGCATTTAGGAGTGCCACAAGCGTAATTGAACATGTAGCATCCCATTGTTGTGGCCACAGGGAGCCCCATTCTCTCCATGGACATCATCTCGATCTCCATGGCCATCAGGGAGGCATCCTCCCGAAGAAGCGGCCACCATGAGCGGCATCAACGAGAGCACCATCACCAAGATCTCAGGCGACCCAATTGAGGTGTACTCTGTCAAGCTGCTATAGGCACCACAAAAGGAGACGAGGAGGAGCCAATTGAGGTGTACACGATGGTGGCAGTGCCCTGCCTTTGTGGCTCGCCTTCGCTCCAGAGCGCGGGAGTCCCTCATAGAGCACATCAAAGGCGTGCACCTCCCACTCTTAGTGGACATGCACTTCCTCGCCTTTAATGTGAGCAATCGTGTCGTGCAAGCACATGCTTCCCACCGTGATCCCTGCCATCTGTAAATCAACAACAATCAACATGTCAATATATCCAAACAGATTGTGTACCCTCTCATTCTCAGGTACATTTTGCTGATTCTTAGAAATTAGCATGGCTTCCAAGTTCCAAAAAAAATATTCAACTAACTTTTACTACATTATATTTGTTTTATCCAATTCGGTAAAACATGATATTAACAAAATAACTTTTGAAATGAAATCATGTGTGACATATTCTAGTACTATATAATGAAAATAACACAAGTGTTGTCAATATGATTTTACAATAATGTCAATGTGATTTTACAATATTTTTGTAAATTTGACTATAAGTGAAGCACCTAAATTTACAATGTCAGGTTTTAGGATAAAATAGATAATTAAATTGCTTTAAAAGATCATATGTATTTCTCAGCTTTCATATGTGTCCAGTCCCTAAAATTCCCACCTCACTTCTACTCAAATAACTCATTCTCTCCTTTGTCCCGTCTACATTTTTGCTCCAGATCAGTTCCTCTTGCTCCGTTCTCCTCTCACTGTCCCATCTACAGCGCTGCTCCGACATATACACATTATACGTGTTTTGCCAAATCCACAAAAGAACCATTATGTTTGATTCTTTTCTTTATATAATTGAGATGAATAAATTTCCATAAAAATGTACTCGCACTGAAGTAAAATAGAAAGTTGAGAAAAATATATGCATTGTACGAGTAATTAAATAAGCCTGCAACCTATCAACAAACATCAAGGAACATAAACATGCAGTATCAAAGTCCCTTGGCTGCAACAAACGTCGACCTGAATACTTGATCTATCAAACCAACGCATTGATAGGTCAATCAGACAGACGAATTAAAGCGAAACCACAAGTAAACATCCTAAATGATCACGGAAATTCGTAGCACCCTCAATCCCCAACCTCGAGCAAATGCAAAATAGAAGAGTTTGCGCAATGCGACTAACCGTATTAAAAGACATGACTGCAACAGCTCCTCCGGCACAAACGCCAATTTCTACCACAATCATTTCGCAGTGGTTGAGCAGCAAATATAATCTCATCTAAAATTTAGTAGAGTAACAATGACAGAGCTTGCTGTAAGAGAGGGGGGGACGCCCCCCCTCCTTACCGCAACAAAGGGGATTGTGTAAGACAATTTTATTATTTAGAAAGGATTGAGAGAGGAATCTGGCTGGACTGGTGGGCTTTAAGGGCTCCGCCCAAGTTAATAAAAACTAAATTTAGACATTATGTTGATTAAACTTTATTAGTTATTGTACGTCTCCCTATCAGTAGAAAAAGTTGTCAATTTTATTATGTTTTACTTCCTTTAAAGGAACTTTATATTTATTTATTTATCTATAAACACATGCACAATGAATTATTATTTACATGAAATCATGTTTCTATTTTGACGGGACATTTTTACATTACGCGGTGGATCAATGAGCAAAAATAGTACTAAAATAATAATAATCCAACGTATTAAAATAGGACAATGTATCGCAACCCATCCATTGAACAAACGACAAAGCAACAATCAGTACATATGTGCGACCTAGTATGAATATAAGTAATTCAACAACATAATATGTACACACTCGTCATAAGTGCACACACACGTACAATATAGAAATATATCGCACATGAGTGATGCACAGGGGGGCAAGTGGGTCTGTCGTCGCTGATCCACCGCCTCGCACACTTATAGTGGAACAGGTGGCCGCAGTCCAACCTAGCGATCTGGTCGTCGTCCTCGTACTCCTCCAAACAGACGACGCACTCCACGTCATCGTCCGGAGCCTGCTCGCTGTGTAACTCCCTGAAGGTGGTCATCTTGATCTTCTTCACGACGCTCCGGCGAGCGGCCACCTCCCGTCTCTACCGGTCCACCTCAAGTAGGCGTGGTGTAGGGTAAATCCTAGGATCATGACTGGAACATCTCCTTACCGCATTCATTTCACCGTCGTTGAGCAGAAAATGAAATCTCATCAAAAGTTTAGTAGAGCAGTTATACAAATTATAATTAGAAGTGGAAATCTCACTAAACTCTATGGAATCAAGACCTAATAACAATCACAGAGCTTACTGCAAGAGGGGGACCCCCCCCCCCCCCCCCCCCCCCCCTATTTCTTAATGCAAGAAGGAGCTAGGATTGTGACAGGAGATTATTGGGAGAGGAAGCTGGCTTGACTAGTGGGCTTTACGGGCTCGGCCCAATTTAACAAAATTTAAGACATTATGTTGATTAAACTTTAGTATTGTTGTACCTATCAGTAGAAAAAGTTGTCAATTTTACTATGTTTTACTTCCTTCAGAGGAACTTATGTATTTATTTATCTATGAACACACGCACCATGAATTATTATTTACATTAAATCATGTTCCTATTTTGACGGAGCATTTTTACATTACGTGGTGGATCAATTACCAAAAAAATACTAGAATAATAATAATCCAACATATTTAAATAAGACAATGTATCTGCAATCCATCCATTAAATAAACGACAACACAACAATCTGTACATACGTGCGGCCTAGTATGAATATAAATAGTTGAACGTCATAACTGCAGACACATGTATAATATAGAAATATATCACACATGAGTAATGCAGAGGGAGCAAGCGGTCTCCGTTGGCGATTCACCGCATGGCGCACTTGAATTGGAACAAGTAGTCGCAGTCCATCATGTTGTTCTGGTCGTCGTCCTCGCACTCCTCCAAATAGACCGAGCACTCCGCGTCATCATCCAGAGCCTTCTCGCTATGTAACTCCATGAAGGTGGTCATCTTGATCTTCTTCACGATGCTCCCGTGAGCGGCCGCCTCCCATCTCCTCACGTCCCACCTCAAGTAGGAATGGTAGAGGGTAAATCCTAGGAGCATTATTGCAATAGCTCCTCCAGCAGAAACAACAGTTTCTAGCACATTCATTTTGCCGTTGTTGAGCAGCAAATGAGATCTAATCTAAAATTTAGTAGAGAAGTTATACTAATTACATTTAGGGGAGGAAATCTCACTAATCTTTTGGGAACCAAGAGCTAATAACAATGACAATCCTTACTGCAAGAGGGGGGGCCACCCCACACACCCCACTCAGCTCTCGACAATGAGGAGGCATCATCCTCTAACTTTGTGGTGCTTTTCGGTGGATGGACACCGCTACTACGCCTCAGCTGTGCCGACGTAAAGAGATGGTGAACCGGGGTGGAGTTATGAGGATTTCAAAATTGTAGGTTGCTCTCTATGAAAAAAACAAGGCCCAACCCGCACCTTCACATGCTCCACATTCGTCACATGAGCTAAAAATATTACCAAAAATCTTCATGTACGTGTCCCCATCAACGTCTAGGTGCGTATTTTTACTCCCTTGGTGTGGACTGGTAACAAGCTTATCGCACTGACATGTGTTGTCCTCCGAAACAACATTTGCTCCTTGATGTAATAAACTATGACTTAATTATCCGGCACATTATGTATTCCTCTTAAAGTTGGCTGGTAATTATCTAGCTACGGCCTATCTCGAACCAAGTTGAAGTCTATACCAATTAGTCTCTACCTTAACATGCAAACTATTCACATTATCTATTATTCAGCTATCCAATTCTCTATGCCATCATCACTAACATTTTTTAGGGTATTCTATCTCTACATGGTAGTTTCCACATCATACTATTCTCTAGCCATCCAATTATCATGTCATCGTTTTTCAGTTTCCTGAATGATGAGATGACATCATGCCGCTGTGCAGTTATAAACATATTTTAATCAGGTGTAACCCAGACACGGCAATTTGTTTTGCCCTTAACCCAAGAGTTTTTCTATGAGTCGTTTCCAATGACAAAAATCATGTAAATAATATTCCAGATTAACTATATGTATCCGCTTAAGAGAATTAAAAAAAGGTGGTATCATCCTCATCAACCCCATGATTTGATCTTATCTACGAATTTAACTAATTTGTAAGCAACAACAATTGGGTGTATTCCTAAAGCTTAACTTCCTTTAGTTGAGTAAATACACAATAATTCCACGTCAGTCAAATTTAGCATTTTGACTTTGTGAGCAATTGAATCTTACACTTTTTTGACAACTTTATATTTTCGCATGTGTGGCGTGCCCTTTCATTCACATAATAGATTTTTCTATAAACTACCCGATGCGAAGCCCAGGCTATCATTCTTGTTATTTTGATGTTGATGTCAGGACAATGTTTAATGTATGTGTTGATTTATTTCTTAATGAATATTCAATCGTCCATGAGAAATATGATAACCGAGACGGCAATCGTAGTTTTTTTTTAACACGGGCAATAGTAGATCCGCCGCTTATTTGGTGCATGCATAACATAGTACTTGCAATGTAATCACTCCGTTCCACAATATAAGATGTTCTAGCTATCTCACATAATGTCTAAATGCCACTAGTAGAAACAGAGGCATTGGTGCGCCCCTTTAGTACCGGTTGCCACAAAAACCGGTACTAAAGGGGGCATTAGCACCGGTTGTGCTTGGGCGCCAGCTAGGGCCCCGCGGCGAGGACCTTTAGTACCGGTTGGTATTAACAACCGGTACTAAAGGACACCTTTTAGTACCGGTTGTTAATACCAACCGGTACTAAAAGGGTGCAGCCCCGCAGGCCACGGTCAGTGGCCCCACGGCAGGCCCTTTAGTACCGGTTGGTAATAAAACCGGTACTAAAGGTCCTGCCTATATCTTCCACCCCGGCCGAGCCAGCTCCATTTTGGAGCAACTCGACCCCAACCCCATTTTTCCTCTCTCCCAAGCCCTCCCAAGCTCTAGGTCACCCATTTTTTCTCCAACATTTGTCAAGATTGGTGGCACCCTATACAAGGGTTAGCAACTTCTTCATCTTCTCTTCCGGCTTTTCAAGTTTAGCTCATTTTCGTGCAAGTTTAGCAAGTTTGATTTTGGTTGTGCTTGCAAGGTGTTTGATGAAATGACTAAATTAGGGATTTCATTTGTTTTATATGCATTTTGAGCTCGAATTGAAATATAATTTATGGTTTTATATAGTGTCGTCCCGTCCCCTGATCCTCACCGCCGTCGATCGCCCGCGCCGCTCCGTCGCCGACACCACCTCGGTGAGCCTCTTTTTTATCTTTTATTTTAAAAATTGTTAGTTATATGATTTAAATGCATAATTATTTCTTGTATAATTTTCTTATGTTTTTTTATATATGTATAGTGTCATGGTTTTGATATCCGTCCCCTTCGGCCCTCGTCCGGTCTATGATTCGGATGTGGTATATCTTTTTAACTATTTATTTTGTTTCGTGTTTATAACAATCATGCCGACCAACTTGACGTAGATATATTTTTATTTAGGAGGTAGTTGAACCGGAAATTCCGGCCGACCCTATTGTCGAGTATTTTAAAAAAGAAAACGACGATTTGAGAGCAAAATTGAAGATAAGTGAAGATCTTCGTCTCCAATGCCTAGAAGAGAAGATGGAATTGGACTTGAAGATTGCCGACATCGTTGATGCTCACGGGGTCGAGCTTGCCGACGTCGTCACTGCTCACGAGAGGAAGATGGATGCAATGCGCGCCAAGCTTAAAAAGATTAGAAAATATGCCATTAGTCAAGAGGCTTGGTATCATTATGCTGTTGGTTCAATAGTTACCTTGGTTGCGATTCTGATCGCATTTGTTGTTGGATTTAAATTCTTTAGATAGTTGTATGTTAGTTTCGATTGATGTATGTTTCGTGAGAACTATGTATTACATTTGGGCACTACTCTACTTTGATTTTAATGTGATGAACTTGTATAAATTAATTTGGTCACGTATCTCTATTCATTATTTAGCTGGTGTAATGGTTTTTGATATATTTATGTAATGTAGATGAGCCGAGAATGGATGTACGGTGATCGACGCTGTCCCGAGTTCATTGATGGCATGCATCGTTTTCTCGATGTGGTTAAGTTAAACAAGCTGAAGAATGGTTTTATGATTTGTCCATGTGATGAATGTCGGAATAACAGGAATTACCCGAGCGTAAGAACCATACACTCCCACTTGTTGCGACAAGGCTTCATGCCCAATTATTTTTGTTGGACCAAGCACGGAGAAAGAGGGGTTATAATGGAAAACCCTGAAGAAGA
The DNA here is from genome assembly GCA_947311845.1 of Poa pratensis. Lineage (NCBI taxonomy): Eukaryota > Viridiplantae > Streptophyta > Magnoliopsida > Poales > Poaceae > Poa > Poa pratensis. The sequence continues at coordinate 14,147,296 of CAMZMU010000034.1, forward strand.
GGATGATGACAACTATCCCGTGTTCTCTGATGAACACGGTGATACTACAATGGGGGAAGAGCATGAGGTCATTGTTGATCAGTCCGACGATGATGATCTTCGTCAGGTCATTCGTGATGAACAGATGAACTGCGTAACTGAAAACGAGTGGTCGAAGCTGGAGCGCATGTTAGAGGATCACAAAAAACCGTTGTACCCAAATTGTGAAGATGACCAGAAAAAGCTAGGTACCACCCTGGAATTGCTGCAGTGGAAGGCAAAGAATGGAATATCTGACAAGGCATTTCAAGAGTTGCTACAAATATTTAAGAAGAATCTTCCGAGGAATAATGAAATGCCCCACAGCACGTACGAAGCAAAGAAGATTGTCTGCCCTCTAGGATTAGAGGTGCAGAAGATACATGCATGCATCAATGACTGCATCCTCTACCGCGGTGAGAAGTACGAGAATTTGAATGCATGCCCGATATGCGGTGCATTGCGGTATAAGATCGCGCGAGATGACCCAGGTGATATTGAGGGCGAGCCGAGCCCCAGGAAGAGGGTTCCCGCGAAGGTGATGTGGTATGCTCCTATAATACCACGGTTGAAACGTTTGTTCCGAAACAAAGAGCATGCCAAGTTGTTGCGATGGCACAAAGAAGACCGTAAGGAAGACGAGATGCTCAGACACCCCGCTGATGGGTCTCAGTGGAGAAAAATCGACAGTGCGTTTGGGGATTTTGCAGCTGACGCAAGGAACTTAAGGTTTGGTCTAAGTACAGATGGCTTGAATCCGTTTGGGGAGCAGAGCAGCAGTCATAGCACCTGGCCCGTGACTCTATGTATCTATAACCTTCCCCTTGGTTGTGCATGAAGCAAAAGTATATTATGATGCCAGTGCTTATCCAAGGACCGAAACAACCCGGCAACGACATTGATGTGTATCTGAGGCCATTAGTTGACGAACTTTTACAGTTGTGGTCTGACGAAGGTGTACGTGTGTGGGATGAGTACAAACAAGAGGAATTTCCCTACGAGCGTTGCTGTTTGTAACCATCAATGATTGGCCTGCTCTTAGTAACATTTCAGGACAGTCGAACAAGGGATACAATGCATGCACGCACTGTTTAGATAAGACTGACAGTGCATATATAGGTAACAAGATTGTGTACATGGGGCATCGTCAGTTTCTTCCAACCGGGCATCACGTAAGAAACGGAGGCAAGCACTTCAAAGGTTTGGCAGATATCCGGACGAAGCCTACACGCCGTGATGGTGATGTTGTATATGGCATGGTCAAGGATTTGGAAGTAATATTTGGAAAGGGTCCTGGCAGTCTAAATGTTCCGAAAGACGCAAACAAGCGCGTACCCTTGTGGAAAAAGAAATCTATATTTTGGGATTTACCCTATTGGGAAATCCTAGAGGTTCGCTCTGCAATCGACGTGATGCACGTGACGAAAAATCTTTGCGTGAACCTGCTAAACTTCTTAGGCGTGTATGGGAAGACGAAAGATACAGCGGATGCACGGCAGGACCAGCAAAGTACGCACCACGGAAGAGACAACCTGAATTCAGAGAAGTATCAAGGTACTTCCAGCTACGCTCTTACCAAAGAAGAGAAGGAGATCTTTTTTCAAGTCCTGAGCAGTATCAAGGTCCCGTCTGGCTACTCGTCGAATATAAAGGGAATAATAAACATGGCAGAGAAAAAGTTCCAAAACCTGAAGTCTCATGACTGCCACGTGATTATGACACAATTACTTCCTGTTGCATTGAGGGGGCTTCTACCGGAAAACGTTCGAGTACCCATTGTCAAGCTATGTGCATTCCTGAATGCAATTTCTCAGAAGGTAATTGATCCAGCAACTCTACCAAGTTTACAGACGGGTGTGGTCCAATGTCTTGTCAGCTTTGAGTTGGTCTTTCCACCGGCCTTCTTCAATATTATGACGCACCTCATAGTTCACCTAGTCGAAGAGATTTCCATTCTCGGTCCTGTATTTCTACACAACATGTTCCCCTTTGAGAGGTTCATGGGAGTCTTAAAGAAATACGTTCATAACCGTGCTAGGCCAGAAGGAAGCATGTCCAAGGGCTATGGAACAGAGGAGGTCATTGAGTTCTGTGTTGACTTTCTTCCAGATCTTAAGCCCATCGGTGTTCCTCAATCACGCCATGAGGGGAGACTGCGTGGAAAAGGCACGCTAGGAAAGAAAGCAACAAGAAGTATGGACGGGCATTCTTTCACTCAAGCACACTACACAGTTCTACAAAATTCCAGATTGGTGGCTCCGTATATCGTGGAACACATGGATATTTTACGCTCAGAATACCCGGAGAAGACTGACTTCTGGATTAAAGAAAAACACGTGGATACTTTCGGCAGTTGGTTGCGTACACATCTCATTAATGACAACACTGTTGGACAAGAGCTATACTTGTTGGCCAAGACACCATCTTCGACTATATTGACTTTCCAAGGGTACGAGATAAATGGGAATACATTTTACACGGAAACCCAAGACAAAAAGAGCACTAACCATAACAGTGGTGTCCGCTTTGATGCAACAAACGATGATGGAACAAAGGACACATATTATGGTTGCATACAGCAGATATGGGAACTTGACTATGGACCTTATTTTAAGATCCCTTTGTTTCAGTGCAAATGGGTTAACCTGTCATGCGGGGTAGAGATAGACAAGCGGTACGGAATGACTACAGTGGATCTCAAAAATCTTGCGTACAAAACCGAGCCATTCGTCCTAGCCAATGATGTGGCTCAGGTTTTCTATGTGAAGGACATGTCTTCCAGACCGAAAAAAAGAAAAGATAAGCAAGCCGGTACATCATACAATGAGCCAAAGCGCCACATAGTTCTTTCAGGAAAAAGAAACATCGTGGGAGTGGAGGACAAGACAGACATGTCAGAAGATTACAATAAGTTTGCTGAAATTCCGCCCTTCAAAGTGAAAACTGACCCAAGCACCGTGTTGAATGATGAAGATTGTCCATGGCTACGACGCAATCAGAAGAAAGGGACACACAAGAAGAAAAAGTGAACACTAGATAGGGATGTTGTTGCTGATGTGTAATAATGTATTAAACCTTTTATGTAACTATGTCCTGAAAACTCAGAAGAGAGATCTAAACGGTTGCAGGACGTAGCTAGGGAACCCGAATATATGAGTGAGTAACCTGGGAAACAAAACACACGGTTTCTCCTAGCTACAGCCCGACACTGATTCACGGTCGAATGTCGTTGCATTCAGTGTCGGGCATAGCTAGGAAACCCGAATGTTTTGTGTTTGAGCGCCACTTCGATCCAAGCAGAGGTAAGACGTCTCTGATGATCTACAACCGTCCGGCAAGACATCTCTGATGATCTGCAACCGTTTGGAACGGTCGCAGGTCATCAGAGACGTCTTGCCGCTGGTTGCCCAAAGATGCCTCTCCGAGTGACGATGGAATGTTTTGTGTGAGTGAGTGAGTGACGCTGGAATTCCGGGAGGTGGGCTATATATAGGGTCATGTGGCTCACGAAGTGGTCGTGATACTGCTGATCCAACAGCTCACAATCCCTCAAAAGAAACACACCTCTGATCCAACGTCTCACGAGCGCTTGAAAGAAACACACGATCCGTGTGCTTCTTTAGTACCGGTTGGTAACACCAACCGGGACTAAAGTCGGGCTCACCCCTGATCCAACGTCTCACAAGCACTTAAAAGAAACACACCTCTGATCCAACGTCTCACGAGCGCTTGAAAGAAACACACGATCCGTGTGCTTCTTTAGTACCGGTTGGTACCAACCGGGACTAAAGTCGGGCTCACCCCTGATCCAACGTCTCACAAGCACTTAAAAGAAACACACCGCTTGATCCAACGGCTCCCAAATTCTGAGAGTCATCTCGCTTTGCTCCCAAAGAAGCACACTGAGAGTCATCTCGCTTTGCTCGGTGCGAAGCTATGCCGCGATGGGTTTCCGTATAGGACCCCGCTCCAAATTCGTGCAGAAATGCTCACGCTTGCAGAGAAGTTTGACAGGAAAGTTACGAATAGTCCGTTCTACCGAACTGAAGCTGACCGTGATTCGTACGGTCGTTCCTGTCTCTGGGTTGTTGACAGCGATGATGACGACGATTTCATGCCGTCGTCAAAGGAAAGGAGGGTTGAAACACTGAGCAAGAAGGCTGAAGCTTCGTCCAAGGGCAAAGTCAAGAAGGCAGAATCTTCGTCAAAGGGCAAGGAAGGCAAGAAGACAGAATCTTCGTCAAAAGGCATTGATGGGAGATAGGTAGAGTCTTTGTTTTACTTGTGTTGTATCGTAATTTCAAGTTGTACCTTAATTTGTTCTATCCAGTATTTAGAACTAGTGAAGTTGTAACGTAGATGTCTAGTTGTATGTTAAATCGTCTCTGCATAAGACGGTTGACCGCACATCGGATTTGTATCTTGGTTCACACGGTTGCGAAGATGGCGGCCGGCTTTTGGAGATTTTGTCCTCTGTTCCTCTCTTCGTCGCGGTTGGGTTTGCTCTGACCTTTCTGCGGAGGTACTGGAGGTGGTGTGGCCTGCTCCCGGCGGTGGTCGTCGGTTGGCGTGCTCGCCTGAAGAGGATTGAATCGGGGCGTCGCCCCCGCCGATATGGCTTTCCTCCGTCTTCAGATCTCGGCGTCCGCGTCGGGGGACTACTGCGGCGACATCACCTGGTGGCAGTAGAGAAAAAAATAGAGAAAAAAACAAAATAGAAACCAAATAGATATAAAAAACATAAAACAAAAGAAAGAAAAAAACCAAGAGAAAAAAATACAAAAAACCCATTAGTACCGGTTGTAAATTACAACCGGTACTAAAGGGCTGGGCTTCGCGCGCGAATTTTCGCCGCGGCCCAAAACACCCCTTTAACACCGGTTGTAGTCTACAACCGGTACTAAAGACCCTTTAGTACCGGTTGTAAACTACAACCGGTGTTAAAGGTCGTTTGGCTGCAGTTAAGCAGGGGATCGACGAACCGATCCCCAAATTCGCCTAAGTCCTCTCGACGCCGACGACGCGCGCCTCCTCGCTCCTCGACGCCGGCGAAGCCCTGCCGCGCTCCGGCGAAGCTCCGCCGCGCTCCGGCCGGCCTCCGCCGCGCCCCCGCCGTCGCCGCGTCCTTTGTCGCCGTCGCCGCGTCCTCCACGTACGCACGGCCGCGCCCCCGCCGTACGTCGCCGCGTCCATCGACGCCGGCCACGCCCCCGCCGTCGCCGCGTCCTCCCTCGACGCCGGCCGCGCCCCCGCCGTCGCCGCGTCCTCCACGCACGGCCGCGCCCGTGCGCCAACGCCGTCCTGCACCACCGCCGTCGCCGCCTCGCCCGTGGTCCGGCCCTGCTCCACGAGGTATTTTTTTGTATTACTGTTTAAAAATGTAGCAACTTTTTTGTATTACTGTTTAATAAAATGTAGCAATTTTTTTGTTATTACTTTTTTATTACTGTTTTTAGTTAAGTTTTAAATTCTGTTTAGCATTTTTAGAAATTTGTAGCAATTTTGTAGATAGCAAAATATAGATAGCATTTTTTGTAATTTAGTACTTTTGTAGTTTTGTAATTTTTGAATGAAAATTCTTGTTTAAAATGAGTATGAAAATTTGTTAAATGACACTTGTGTATGAAATTTTAAAGTTTAATTAGATTGTTTAAAATTTTGTTTAGCATTTTTAGAAATTTGTAGCAATTTTGTAGATAGCAAAATATAGATAGCATTTTTGTAATTTAGTACTTTTGTAGTTTTGTAATTTTTGAATGAAAATTCTTGTTTAAAATGAGTATGAAAATTTGTTAAATGACACTTGTGTATGAAATTTTAAAGTTTAATTAGATTGTTTAAAATTTGTGTATGAAAAATGTTAAATGACACTTTACAATTATGCAAATTTTTGTGTTGTTGCCCATTTTTGTTAGTTAGCATTAGTAAAAATAAAATTGTCAAGTTAGAAATATTGTCAAGTTAGAAATATTGGCAAGTTAGAAATATTGTAAAGTTAGAAATATTGTCAAGTTACAAATATTGTAAAGTTAGAAATTTTGCTAAGTTTGAAATATTGCTAAATTTCAAATATTGCTAAGTTTCAAATATTGTTAGGTTAGAAATATTGTAAAGTTTCAAATATTGCTAAGTTTCAAATATTGCTAAGTTTGAAATATTGTAAAGTTTGAAATTTTGCTAAGTTTGAAATATTGCTAAATTTCAAATATTGCTAAGTTTCAAATATTGTTAAGTTAGAAATATTGTAAAGTTTGAAATATTGCTAAGTTTCAAATATTGCTAAGTTTGAAATATTGTTAAGTTTGAAATATTGCTAAGTTTCAAATATTGCTAAGTTAGAAATATTGTTAAGTTCGAAATATTGTTAAGTTAGAAATATTGCTAAGTTTCAAAATTTGCAGTGACATTGAGCTATGGCGGACGATGCCCCCACCTTCGTCCGAGATTTGGAGGAAGAAGACCGTCTCCAACAAATAATATATAACACCGCTGCCGGACCCAATTCCGATGGAGAAGATTCGTCCGACGGAGAAGACGCCGAAGAATTCAGCGCGAAATGTTTGAATGACTCCGGTGAGGGACTTGAGTTAGAAAAATTCAGAGATGACGACGACGACGAAGAAGAACCGTCTGGATCTAAGGCGGACGATGCCCTAGCTAAGAAGAAGGTATATATTAAGTCTTGTTGATCACTATAGCTAGATGCATTAATTGATTTATATGCGCACTTATTAACGAAACATTTTTCTTTCAGCCCTCTGGATCTAAGTCGTCAATCCCCGTACGAGGCCCGGCCCAAGGGTTAAAGCTCCCGGAAGGTGCAACGTTGTCGATCGACGAAGTTACCTTCAAAGGCAAACCAGAGAAACCCGATGGAATCTACAATAAATATGTACGGCAGTGCGGAGTTTTTGTAAGGGACATGGTCCCGATCACTGTGACAGAATGGAATGAGCCGAAGAAAGCCAACATAGGCGCAAAATATCTCGAGCAAAGAATTAAAGAGACCCTTTGGGACTCGATGATGTCTAAATTCAACCTACCGGCAGATCTCCCACAGAAGATGAAGGATAAAGTCAAGGAGTGGACTCTTAGCAAGATGGCCCAGCAATTCAACAACTGGAAGAACACATTGTGGAGAAAATATGGGAACAAAGATATAGTTTTCAAAGGACATCTAGAGAAGCTAAAAGATGATTGGGCTGAATTTGCGGCGTATAAGAATTCGGGCGTCTCTGTGGCCCGATCGACACAAAATAAGTTGAATGCCTCGAAGAAGAAATATTTCCATCATTTGGGCTCAGGTGGCTACAAGACTGCCTTGCCTAAGTGGCAAGCCTATGAAGACGAGCTGCGAAAAAGGGATCCTCCACAGACAGATGACTGGCCCGACAGGTCCAAGTTCTGGTTGTTCGCGCATGGGGCAGTGTTGCACCCAGAAACAGGGCTGATTGTTGCAAAGGGAAAATGGCGGAGAAAAATTAGAAGAGTCATCAGAAAAATAAAAAATGTCATAGCACTAGTCAAGGAGGGAAAATTTGTTCCCGATAGAGAGGACGACGAGCTTTCACAAGCCCTCGGGAATAAAGAACACTGGGGGCGATGTCGAGCCAGAGGAGGCGGGGTTGGTTTTCTTGAAGGGTTTCCGGAAGACGTTGCAACTTATAGAAAACATTGCAGAAGTAAGAAGAGGGAGGCGGAGAGGGTTACTGCATTAGAACGCACGGTGCAGGATGTGCAGAAGCAACTGGCCTCAATGACCCAGACCAGGGAATCTCAACTGCGAGTAGAAGATCCTGCAGGCGATGCCTGCCCATCTCAGCGGAAAAGCAGCGTGGGTTCCACGCAGCTACAAGATCCTGCAGTTGATGAACCAGTTGCTGAACCATCGGCGGCTCACTACCCCGTGGATGATATCACGGAGAAGACAAATTGTGAGTTACATGCGCCGATGATGAACATTACTTATCCGGTGGCGACTGGCTATGCTTTACGACATCAACCTGGAGAAACCTTCCATTTTGGTGTGATTCCGCCTGGATTTGCTCGTGTCGGGGTCACGAAAGTTATGCCGGGATTCAACGCAATACGTCTTGAATTTCCTGGAGCTGAAGGCGAGAAGACATTGGGAGAAGTTGAGTTTGGTATCGTTCTATGGAAGAAGAAATACATCAAGTTTCCAGACTCGGAGCCAAGGCCACCGACTCCTCCCGTTAGACATTCACCACATCAAAGTCCACCCGCCTCCCCCCACGAAGTTTGGGATCCCGCCGCGAGTCCATCTCCCGCGCTGTCCCGTCAACCGACTGATGCGCCCACTAGTAACTTGACAAAGCGGAAGCTGTTCCCGTCGTCCACCCCTGTCAAGAAACGTGGAAAAAGTGTACGGGCTCCTGAGAACCCCAAGGAAGTCAAGGCTCCTGAGAAGTTAACTTCTGAGATGACTCAGCAGGAAATAGCTGAGAGCCTACGTGAAGGGTCGAGAGCCTTTTTTGAGCAGAAAAAGAAGGAAAGAGTGGAGGCAAGACTTGACCCCATAAAGGAACTTCTGAAGACTATACCAAATGAGGTAAAAGATCAAACCGTTGACAACCTATATGACCCTCCACCTCCGCCCATTTCAGACTACGAGCGAGGTATTGACAAGGTACTTTCCTCGCAGAATGAGCAAGAGAAATTGTGCGGGAAAGGAGTTGCCCAGCTCGGAGAACAAGAAGCACAATCGCTCGCCCCGCTCATTGTACCTTCTGAAACTCGGGAAATCGAGCATGGAGAAGTTGTCCTTGGCGACTCAGGTTACCCCATGGCGGAGATTGCCCCACGATTTGATTTTGAACTCGGGCTGCCTATGGTGGAAAATCCGAGCCAGCTAACAACACAGTTATGGAATTTGAATCGCTGGTACATGACCGCCGCAAAAGAAGGGAAATTCTATCTCATGGCGGCGGTTAAGGAACAACACTACTTCCGAGAATATTGTGTGCATGTTGAGTTCCGAGAACTTTTTCAGATGTACAATCAACGTGCTCTCGACAAATCTCTCATCAGCTGCTATTGTCTGTAAGTAATTTATTCGTGTAATTTAATTATCTATAGTTATAAGCTCTCGTTCATTGCTTGTAATTATCGTCACAAAATTCTTTTGTACGCTAATTATGCAGAATGAAGATACGTGAATGCAGACTCGAAGGAATCTGGGACATTGGTTTCATTGACCCGGATAAAGTTCATGTCAAGACCGTGGATGAAAATCCCGTGAACACAGAGGACGTTTTGCTAACGTTCTTTAAGCGACAAAGTACCAAAAAGGAAATACTATTTCCTTACAACTTCGGGTGAGTTTTACCGTCTTCTACACATTCTATTTTGCTTCCCCGATATAAAGTGTAATCGATAAGTTCTGAATACCTGCGTATATAAACGTGCGCAGGTTCCACTACATTCTGCTAATCATTAGACTCGAGGAAGGAGAAGTTGAAGTCTGGGACTCACTAAGGAAAGATCAAAATGAATACAAAAGCGTGCGTCTAATGCTCAAGAGGTAATTTCAATCGCACTATATCAGCCTCTTTCGTTCATTTCCGGATATCAAAAGTATAAGTAATAACTACTCAATTCATTTTCTTTTCCGGACAGGGTTTACAGAAAGTTCAAAGCGGAAGAACGCGGTGTATGGCCAGAAAAGCTGGAGTTCAAGTCTAACAACGTAAGTACTACTACGTGTATCTTTCTAATACCATTATCATTCTCTTGATTATTATTTGATTAAATTATATTCTTGTATATATAGTGGTGTCTGCGACAACCACAGGGGACAGAACTATGTGGATACTACGTTTGCGAGTACATTCACACGAAGGTCAATGAGAGAGTCAAGAGTGTAAGAAATCGAGAGGTACGTGAACATCATACACAACTTTTATTTTGCCACCATGCATCAATTGTGTTTAGTTTCGATCATAGCTGATTTTATTTCCTTCTTTTAAAGATGTCAAACAAGCGGAGCCAGCTCCTACCACGCAACCGCGTAAAAGCTATTGCGGAGGAATTGGCGGGATTCTTACTTACACATGTCATAGATGAACACGGTGAATTCTACTTTGACGAAAGACCACCTCCACCCCCTGCAGTCGATGCTACAAGGGAACCGCCGGCAGTCGATGCTACAAGGGAACCGGCTCCATTGTAATTAATTAGGAGTACTTAAATTTATATGTGACGAGAGTACTTTGTATGTGTATAATGACTACTTTATATGTGTAGTGAGTACTTTATACGCGATCTCCTCCGAAACCCTGAAAAATGAGCGAAAAGGAAAAAAACAGAAACCCTAAACCCCGAAAAATAATCGAAAAGAAAAAAAACCAAAACCCCCCTGAAATAATAAGCAAAAAAAGCAGGAACCTTTAGTACCGGTTTGTATAAAACCGGTACTAAAGGTCCTCAGGGTCGAGCTCGCCTGTGCGCCCACGTGGAGACCCTTTAGTACCGGTTTTATTTAGGTGCCGGTACTAAAGGGTTACCCCTTTAGTGCCGACCCTTTAGTACCGGTTGTGTGGCCGGTACTAAAGGCCATCTACAACCGGTACTAGAGGTGGGTTCTCTACTAGTGTGCGGTGTGAAATGAATTGAACATACACACCAATATGTGTCTAGATACACATAGATACATGTGAATCTAGAAAAAGGCTAAAACATTTTATATTTAGGAACGGAGGGAGTACTATAGAGACAAATATCTAACCCAGGCCGGGCTCTGAGCCAGCTACCTATTTGCCTATTGGTTGCACTGCTGACTTCGTCAAACTATGTCATTTGATAATCAAGTTTTATCCATATGGCGCCGGCCATGCATGAGTCCCACCAATGGAGGGGCGGCGTACGCTATGCCGCTCGTCGTCATGTAACCTAGCTAACCTCGTGTAAACTCCTGAGCAAATCCTATAAATGCCCACGATCGGTCGACTCTTGGAGTAATTAAATATACAAGTATTCCTCCAGCCAGCCTCCGATATATATCGATCGCAAGTGAAGTGATTTCTTTCACCAATTAGGAGCTCGATCAGCTAGAGAGAGGAAGATTACTCGTCCATGGCGAAGTCGTCGTGGCCGGAGGTGGTGGGGTGGCCGGAGCTGAACGCGCTGGACCAGATCAACCTCGACAGGCCGGACGTGTCGGTGGGGTTCTACATGCAGGGCTCTCCCCTGCCGCCCGGCTACGACCCCAAGCGCGTCGTCCTCATCGTCAACGCCTCCGGCGTCGTCATCCAGACCCCCGTCATCGGCTAGGCACCGGCCCTTCTGCATGCCCGGCTGGGTGCATGGAGCCCGGCCGGCTGAGTTCTTCTGTTGTAACCACTGATCGATGATGGTTTAGCGCATGAATAAAGAAGAACAAACTGTAGGTGCAATCCATGCAATCTATCTTGTATGCCAGTTGGGCCTGAAATTTTCTTTAAACACGAAGATCGTGTTTATTTGCTTATTTATACTACAACCATTTATAAGTCGATGCTAAGAACCGGTCGATCGATCTTGAGATTCATGCAAGTGACAATGGATGAGAACTGAGTCAGAGTGTTATAAACGATAGGTAATAAAACGATAAATAAAAGAGATCAAACCAATAAGGACACGAGATTTAATGTGGAAAACCCTTCCAACAATGGAAGAGAAAAAACAACGGGCGCCAGCCAACAAATCTTCATCATGATCGGGTGAGGTTACAAACGGCGGGGATTTGTAGCTTTCGACTTATCCAAAACGGCGGCTACAACAGGTATATATGGAGGTAAAACCCTATGTCGGCAGCAGTCCGACTCGGAAGCGATCCGTACCGTCCGAATCCTCTGGCGACAGGTCTCGCTCCACTCCGTCAGAAGTTAGTCTTTATCTTTATATTAATTTGAAATTTGGATCTGATTGGATCTCATTTGTGGACGAGATGGCTCCAAATACAATTTTACATAGCTCAATCAGATCCCAATTTCAAATTCAATAGTTCAGATACCCGTGCGGGAGAGCTATTTGACTGGTTTGGTACTTTTGCAAAACAGTCCTCCAAATTATTTAGTGACTGCGCGTGACCGATTTTAGCCGAAAACCGTCGTCCACACCGGAAGACCACATGTGCACACATGATGCAAGTTCAGCGACTGCAGTGTTCGTTTTGCAAGTTGACTGGCTAAACTGGACACGCACGACAAGTTGTTAGACAACCAGTGCCATTTACTCCACCTATTTGATAAAATGCTTAGCCCGTAGGTGTGATTAAACAAAATTTCAGGGGTTTATTCGCAAATACAGTAATCCACGTCAACAAACTAACAGCCATATTGACGGAATGACCAAAGCGCACACTTATGGCAACTTCGTGACCCGCGTTTCACGTTTTACAACTTAGTGACCAAACCGCACATTCTCGACAAGTTCATGTACTAAACCAGCTGCGTTTTTTTGTGCGATTCGAGTACATCATATCCATGACAGTGTATTTTGTACTCCTCGCTGACTAGACAGAGAGATCCGATTAACCGGTAAGTGTTGAAGCCAAAGACACGTAGGCATCATTCATGCAGTTTTAGTTTAAGACACGGTATATGCATTGGGAAACAAGTCAAGAGACTCAGTTTACAATGCGAATCTTACCAAATTGGCGTTAACCCCAGCTAGCTGCGGCGGTGCAGACGATGCTCTTACAGTCTTACGTCGTTCCTTACGAAACGTACGCACGTGTGTGTATATATACGTACTCCACGGACCTATCTGCGCCATTACCGGAAGCTGCTCAGTGGGTAGAGTGTATATAATTTGCAGCTCGTGCTAGTACGTGTGGTGTGATGGGGAGAGCCATGGCGGCCGCCGTCGGTGGCGCATCTGCAGCAGGCAATGACCTCAAGTCGTCGTGGCCGGAGGTTGTGGGCTGGGACTTTATTCCGGCGGGGTTCAAGATCAGCGCGGAGAGGCCGGACGTCGTGCTGGAGCTCCATACCGTCGGCGACAATGTGGCACCGGGGCACGACGACCACCGCGTCCGCATCTTCGTCGCCGCCGGCACCACCAACGTCGCCCAGACGCCCGTCGTTGGCTAGCCGGCCGGCCTGTGTCGCGGCTGCTGCTCGCGTGCGTATGAGTCTCTCTGTGTGTGTGTTGGCTACGGAGTATATGTATGGAATAATGCTGGATTCTCTAAAAAAAATTGGTGGTGGATCCACTATTCTACATGATGAGAGATAAGCACGAATTACTAGTTTCAAAATCTTGTTTTATGTCCCTTAAAAAGGTTGCTTTCGTATGCATATATTTTTTGGGTTTTTCTCGTTTCTCCTCGTAGCGGAGTATCACAAGTTCACAACGGAGGATCAAGAAGAGGAGGCGACTCATGCTCGTCCCCACACCGCGGGATTATCTCCGGCGTTGAACGCTCAGAGTGATTCTCACTTGTCTCCGCAGACGCCGACTGCCACGAGGTAGTCGGAGAACCAAGTGTCCAACTTAGTGTCGCCGGTGTATTTTTCATTCCCGTTGTCCAGTCGTAACTTGGACGAAAAAGGCTCAGAATGAATCTGGTTGCTGAAACACCGTGGGTCGATGTGAAACACATCGTCGCCGTTGAGTGCTTTTCCAGAATCGCGTCAACGGATTGGCTGGCTTCTAGGTGCTCCCTATTGACATGGAGCTGGTCAATTCGCTTGCTCATCAGCACCTCAACTCACTTGGTCATCAGCACCTCAACTCGCTGGGCAAGCTGGCTCTGGGGCATCTCAACGACGGTCACCGCCTCGATTCGCGGAGCGGGCTTGTTCTGGTGACGATAATCTCGGTCATCACGCCATAGTTGGATGAGTAACTCGGCTCGTCACGAGTTTGAGGCCGGTTGTCGCGTGCCTCTGATGTCGGTTGACATTGAATAATACCGAGCCCAGTCCAAACGCACGTGACAACACCTTCCCGAACCATCCTTCCGCGCCCCGACCCCCCAATAGGGAGGTCTCCCTCTCGATTTTGCTCCGTGCGTTTTAGCCAAAAAATTGTCAATGTATTTGTTGTCCAAGATTTAGCAAATCATAAAAAAAGTGAACTAGAGTTGACAAATAAGACAAGGACATAAAAAATATTAGTCTCATGACCAATTTTTTTGGTAATAAGGTAAAGTTTTTTTGAGAATGTAATAATAAAGGTACGGAGTACACACTGAACACGAACCAAACGTACTTTAAGAGTTCGGCCTCCCCGCAGCATACCCCTTCGACCCCTCCGCCCGCTCCCGACAGAAACGAGACCGGCCGCTCGCTCGGGAGGAGGCGACAAGCCCGCACCAAGCAGAGCTCGCCGGCGGCGCAGGTAGGCCTCTCTCCCGCCCTCCTCTTCCCCTACCCCGTCTCTACGCGGCCGAGCGCCCACTCCGGCGAGAGTCCGCGCCCTCTTCCTCCCCTTCCACCACCCCCCTAACCCTAATTCGACCGGCGGGAGGCGGAACGGCGGCGGGAGGCTGAGCTTGGACACCTCCGCATCTCCGCAAGCCGGCCTCTCCCCTTTTTCCCCTCCCCTCCAGCAGCCGAACCTCCCCTGTTTACGTTGCCTGTACGACATACCAGGAAAAAAAAATCAATTCTTGATACGAGCCTCTGGCTAATCAGTCACCAGCGTGTTGACCTTTGGCATGCGTATGTTGTAATTCCCTGGAAAATAGATCCTGGAGTACTAGTTTAGCCGAAGGTGGAAGCTTTTGCAATTTTCAGTATCAGTAGACTAACATCACTTTCTGTTAATTCAGTGGGTATAATTCGAGGCTGAAGGTGGAAATGTACAGTTAATGCAATTGTCAGTAGAACTACATCACTTTGTAGTATTAGCCGCTCGCAATAAAACTTGATCTCGCAATGATCTCGCAAGTAGAGTACGGGTTAATTTCGGTCCAAGGTAAGGGCGATCCTAGCGTTATGAAGCTAGATTAGTCGCATTCTGTATGACTGAAAAGGTAGAGATTTTGGTTGTAATATGGCCCGTGACTGCAAGGAAAGGCTTACCCGATGGAGGAGAGTCGAATCAGCTCTCTTGCATGGGCAAACAAAAATCTTTGTGGAAATCATCGCCATCCGTAATTGCGCTCTTGTTGCTCCTACCCATCAAGGGCATGCGCCCAGTTTACTGCTGCTGTGGGATTGTAGTCGTAGCTCGCCTGTCCTGTTCCAGTTCATCTGTGTAGGCTATAGCTCAAACTGGCAGTGTGAATCTTTCCCAGCTAAGCATTGACTGTAAGAAAATACTTTACTAAGACTGTAACCCAAATTCTGTTTCTCAAATTAAACACACAGACTTGCAAGTTGCAACTACCACCCGCCATCATCCATTCATCTAGCAGATAAGCTATTTAAGCTAGTAATACAGGCACATAAGAGAATGCTCAGTTGTTCACTGAAGTTGTATGTGTTATTCTGTTTGCTCAAACCAAAAATAATGAAATGCAACAAAGATGTCCTGTAAAGAATCAAATGGGTGTTCCTATCAGATTCCTTGCCATAGATTTTGACAAGACTTCAACAACACTTGAACGTAATGTGTTAATGTGCTAGGGCGTAAGTAAGCTCCCCCAAAGGAAATATTTTATACCATGCACCTGCTTCATTGTTGTTGTGGTTTCACAAATGTAAACTCTTGATACGTTGTGATTATTGATGGTCGTTTTCTTGGCCCGTCTATCCGAAGAACAGCTCTTTTCGTTTAATCTTTCAGGGTTCAATCACATGGCCTTGTTTATTTTGTTGTTATTTACTCCATGTCAACTGTGATGCATAGGAATCAAAGTTCTTCATAGATGGTGCCCTCATGTTCATTTTATTTTAAGGATCTCTGTGTTCAATTCTTGACTTCATGTGGTCAGATAATATCTCCCCTCTCCCTGTGTTGTAATTTACCAGGTTGCAGATGAATCAGGCTGAGGTGTCTGGTTTGGTATGCGTTGGCTTGCATGATACTAATACTGGTGAACTATCGTATGCAACTGAATGCCCTGAAATGAATCGGGATCAATCCCATGAAACAAACAAATTTGAAGTGTCAATGGCAACGCCAGCCATGCACAGTGGTTTTAGCAATTCCAGCGCTTGCTTAGATGGATATCAACATACAGGGATCATGTCAGGAAGGATTCAGGCTGTGGAGGAAGTTACATTTGGCAGTATGCAACACCTTGAGGTTCAGCCATATATACATACCGTTAATATTGTCTTTCTTCACGCAACTAATTATTCCATTTCTGTTTAATGATATTTTCTGTAACTGTTTGTTGTTTGGCTCTATCAGAGAAGAGTTTCTGATTCTGATGAAGAAAGCTTGTCATCTAGCCCTGAAACTTCATCTACCACTAATTACGGTATACCTCATAATATAGTCAGCTCATAGCTATTTTTTGTATGTTCTTTATGGGAGTATGCTAATCTTCGCTATGCAATTTCAGGTTATATGGAACAAAATTTGCAAAATATGTACGACACTTTGGATGAAATGGTATGTCTCCTCCTCACCTTATGTTAAATTGTAATTTTATTGTTCATCACAACGAGTGATATTTATGGAAGTAGAACTGAGATGGCATAGCAGTAGAACTTTACTTGTTCAGTTACAGCCAGCACTTGGCCTACAACTACAACATGATATTTAAGTGTCATCACAGAGTTTGTTCTGCTTGCAAGATACACAAGTTGCGAAACTCTATATCTGCAATGTTGAATTTATCGAATGCCATGTGCTTATGTATATTTTGTGGCAGGCACTGGTTTTTGACATGCAAATTTCATTGGCAACATATATACGCTGAAATTAAATTCTTTTGGCTCATTTGTTTTCCAGATCATGACATATGTATTCTCCTTCTCATCATATGCTAAATTGCTAATTGAATGTTTTTTTGACTGGATAAGCTAATTGAATGTTGTTTGCCTTCCCTTAAAGATTACTCCAAATTGAGATGACTCATAAAAATGCTGCTGTTTGATCCTCACCTACTTTGTTTACTGACCAGTTACCAATACTTTGGATCAATATGTTGCTTGAAGTTGTGGACTTCACCTTTTTTCTGTATTTTGTAGGTTGACAAAGATGGTTCGGTTATGCTTATTCCTGAGTTTGTGTTGTGTGACACGGCCTTACATCTTCAGCCTCATGTAACTTTTTCATCGGACGGGTTTAAGATTGAACATTTTGATTGTGATTCACGTGAAGATGATGAGATGATAGCTCTATATTGGGATGTTTCTGACATCATTTGCATTAATAGTCAATGGACTCAAAGTGTAAGTAGTTCTCTTTTGCTGTTTTGTTACTTTACCTTATATTTTTATAGCTTAATTAATGCCAGTTATCCTTTTAATCAGGTTGAATCTGCCTCTATAACTCTCATTATTAGATCCAGCGCAGAAACTAAAAGTTCAGGTAATTACGCTGGGCATTCTGGTCTTTTTATCGTATCCCATATTCAATATGCTTTTCTTGTGTTCCAGTGATAAATGACATCTAGGGCCACTTATGATGCTTGAAAGGCGTGCAATAAAGCTGTGTTGGTTTATTGGTTGTGTACTTGTGTTTTGGCATGGATTTAGATTTTAGCATTGCATGTCTTGCTTTCTTGAAAAGTTCAACAGCATCAACCGAACTACAGTCTAGAACTGGGTTCAGTTTTTTTGTTTGATTGGTCATTGTTCCGCTGTTTCATGTGATAAGTTAGTATCTGAATACACAAGACATTTGTGGAGCTCAGTGTTAACTTTGTATTTGTTGTTGGCAGCAAATGTGTCATGCAATGGTAAGATTATACAAAATTGCAAAAATTGGACTAGCTTGACTGTACTAACCAAAAGCTTGATTTTGTTCACATAGTACTTTCAAATAGGAAGGCACTTGGTGCTGGGTAGATTCCATGACTGTACTAACCAAAAGCTTGATTTTGTGCACATAGTACTTTTAAATAGCAAATGTGTCATGACACACCACCTGTTAAGAAACAAATGGACCACATGTCCGCTCTAACACAAGAAAATTAGACTCAAGGTAGATTCCATGACTTCTGGCCCTCCTTGCTGACAGTTTGGGAAGTGTTCTGGCTTCTCCGGTCCTCATTTCCTACGAATCAACGTATTAACCCTGAAGCCAAAATAGTAAGCGGAGGCTGGTAGGAAAATGGGATTACTCACACCCTTTGCAGTGCCAGTTATTGGTTGTTTTTCATTTATGAGGTGGTTAAAGCCTTAAAGGGCAATTTGGTGTATTCAGTTTCTTCTTTTCTTATTTTCCCTATTCAAGTATTGTGATCTGCCAAAGACACGGTTTTAGAAAAATCCTAACCAAACCTAAAATCAAGTATATTTCCCATCCATCCTGTTAGTTCATGTTTTACACCTTTATTATTGGCTAAGCTGAAATATTGTTAGGTGAATTCAAATTGCTCTAATTTGATGTTTGTGTTTGCTATTTGAGGTTTTATATTCTGAGATCGATTTTAACTTGAGGTCTTGCTTTTGTTGCACGTAGACGTATATTCACAAATGCATGCATGTGTTAATTAGTAAGTTAACAATATATTAAATAGATATTAATGTTGTGAGATTTAGATATCGCTTTGCTGTTGCTTGTGGCAAACTAATTTGTTTGTCTTTTTATACTATATAGGTCCTATTAGAGTGGAATTTTGTCTTACAGATCCACAGTGGCCACAAAAACAAGAGAAGATTTGTTATCTTGCATCAAGATACCAAGAAATCTGGAGCAACACTCCGTCGTAAGCTTTGTGCTGATGTTATGCTTTATGCATGTCCTATTTATTGTTGTATGAGTTGATCTCACTCTATCAAATTTCTGACCACACCATAGAATGGTTGTAGTTTCATCCATGCATTTCCTCTGATCAAGCATTAAAGCCACATATAGGATCATAGGAAGCTAATGCTGAGTATGAGACCATGTAAACTCGGGCGTTGAACAAATGATATTGAACAAATGCTGGCCATACCAAACTCCTTCCCTTATTTAGGAAGACTTGTGGATTGAGTTCGGGACTTTGGGTCTTTCTCATATTTAATTAGTGATAACTACCAGGTACAGATAAAGCTTGTATTTTTCTTAATACCGACGGATGGGGGTGCATCATATCAGACGCTACTGTTAATATATGGTTTATTTATATCGTCTAGAGTAAACACACACTTCAAATTATTACATGAAACGGTTCTATCATGATGTGTTCTTCCTTATTTAAGGCTTCACAAAATTAGGCATGCTACAAATGCTGGTAAGGTGGGTTATTTCAGTTTAGGTTTGGTTAGGGATACTTTTTCTATTTGTATGGGGTTTGGATACGGATACCAAATTTTGAAGGTGGGCATATATTATGTCGGAAGGTTCAGTGGACATTATGTTGAATTTTGGCAGAAAAAATCTTATCCCACCAGACCGTCTCATTTTTTTGCCAGACTCCGTGGTTGAACAATTTTGCGCCTTCATCGTTTTACACCTCAAATTGCAGTTTGCTCTTAGTAACAAGAAATATATATACTCTTTAGTTGTGTAACAATGATCTTATGCCATGTTACTATCAGAGAGGATTCTGCATTGGAGAATTCGAGCATCGAGCCCAGTTTATTTTTCCCCAAGCAATACTTTTCTGGGTATGTTGCACTTATGTAATTGTATTCTCTCTGTATAGGTTATTTTATTTACCTCTTCATGAACACTATGACTAGAGACAATCATGAGCAGTAGAGCACTACACTTAGCTTCTGTCATTGTATAAACAATGTTAGTCCCGTGCATGTTTTTATCCACTTTACTAGTTTGACCTACCATGATCTATTGTTCTTTACATAATTTCCATGTTTTCAAATCACGATTTTTGCGGCGAGGTCCTAGTTAAACTATGTAAAGTATAGCTGTTACCTAAAACGTTCTGTTATTTCAATAGAAAAATAATACCTAATAAATACGTGTACTTTGAGTCATGCAAGGCAAGTGTTGATAGAATTTATAATAAGAACTCAGGTTTATTCACATAAAATTCTTAATCAGTTAGAAATATAGATGCTGAAATGTTGAATAAGAGAGGAGTTTTTTATTGTTTCTCATAATCTATGCTCGTAATAGGTGTATTTAAGCCTTTACTGAAGTTGAATTTCAGATTTAACTTGTAGTTTTGGGAAAAGGCACCTAGACAGAATAGCGGAGCTATCACTAGCTATAAGCTAAAACGCAGCTATGGCGGCCGTAGTAGCGGAACATTAGAGCGTCACTTAGCGATTGGGTTTCAAAAACCGATAGCGCAAATATTGCTAGCTATGTATAACATCATTAATGTCTGAAATTAATCCGAGGGTCTATCCTGGTCTTTAATTTGTGCTTGTTGTAATTGACAGAGGGTCTATGTACTCAGAGGGTTCAGCTTTTTTTTTGTGTTGTTTGTGTTTAAACTTGTTTCATCATTTGTTTTTATTGTTTCAGCATTGATGAGTTTGAAGACGTTATCTATCCTAAAGGAGACCGGGATGCTATTTCTGTTAGCAGCAGAGATGTTGATTTGCTTCTACCTGAAACATTTGTCAACGATACAATAATTGACTTTTATATCAAGTAGGTTGAACCTTTCATTGCTGTTTGCACAATCATCCTATATCTAGTTGTTAAGATACTCGCATATTACTTTTTTTGTGCTGTTATAACCGCTATTGAAATATTTGTAGATCTGATCACTTGTTTTGCTACATGCAGATTCAGTTTCATAGTTTTGTTTTGTAAAATTGTTTTTAATAAGAAATACTTTTTAGTTTTGAAGGTCAGTGAACAAAGCACGTGGCTCTGCTCGTGTTTCTGTTCCATGCGTTCTCAATCTCAACTATCATAATTTGTTTGTTCTGAATAATAGATGGTTCGTTATCAATTTAAATAGCATGAAAGATGAATTTCTGTTTCTGATGTGTTGGGTACCATTCTTTAGTATGTGCCTGTTAACTTCACATTTCTCTAGAGTGTATCGTACTTATTTGAAATTACAAGTAATCTTTGATTTCTTATTTGCAGATACTTGAGCACAAGAATAAAAACCACGGAAAGGTGCAGATACCACTTCTTTAATAGCTTCTTTTTTCGCAAGCTGGCAGATCTTGACAAAGATCAAGGAAGAGCTCCAGAAGGTAGATCAGCTTTTTTACGTGTCCGCAAGTGGACCCGAAAAATAGATATATTTGCTAAGGATTTTTATTTATTCCAGTGAACTTCAGGTAAGGAACTCATCAACGTTTTTATTGATACAAAGATAAATTTTTGTGCACTGGTAATTGTGTTTCTTCATTGCAGCTTGCATTGGAGCTTAATTGTTATCTGTCATCCTGGAGAAGTGGTCAAATCTGAAGGTATGGACATAAATGAAAAATGTGTGTACTTCTGACGTTTATGGAGTAGTGTTTTACTTTCTTTTTGTTTTGATGACGAAGCAGAAAAGCACGATAAAGTTCCATGCATATTACATATGGATTCTCTTAAAGGAAGTCATAGTGGACTGAAGGACATCATTCAAAGGTAACTTATTTCTTGAAGAGTGATAACTTGCCACTTTTGTGCAAAAATAGTTTATTTTAGGATGCACTATTAAAATTCCAAAACTTTGACCACCAATGTTACGCATAGCATTTTTTTCAGATGAGAATGTTCAGATTAGTTATCAAACGCACATTTGTTGATTATATTAGTGTTAATATATTTTGGAAATAGGTAATGGTCAAAGAGGTGTGTATTGTAGACTGCATCGATGCCTGAAATATCTAGTTTGGAAGAATGTGTAGTAACTGAAAAGTGCAAACAGTCATAGTCGGTCATAGTCGTATTTTTGTGTACTTCATTATTCTTTTTGAACTTATCACTCGAGGGTCACTTTGTGACCAATATCTGCTTAATTTGACTCTTTCTGGTGTAGTTATCTATGGGAAGAGTGGAAGGAAAGGCACCCTGAATCAGCATTAGATATTTCAGACAAGTTCTCAAATCTGAGATTTGTCCCCCTTGAGGTTTGTGAGCATCAGCTTTAGTCTCAAGTTTCATGTACCTCCGGAATTCCTTCTCGAGTGCTTCTATTTTGTATGTTAATTTCTTGACTTATAATAGTTATGGGAACCATTTGATCTCAATGATGTGAAAGAGGGCAAGCACTGAAAGAAACCCTATCCGTTGTGATTTCATGAGTGATGAATAAATCAAGGAGCATTTTATAGAATTGCACTGCCATTTGCACTCACTAGTCACCAATCATGGAGAGGTATAAGATGCTAACCGGTGTGGATATTTATCTAAGTATTCAGCTAAAATGGGTAAAAAGGTTTCAAATTATTAACAGAATCTTCTCATCCATTATGCTGTAAGGTTTGAACCTGAAATTAACCTTTTTTTTTGCTGGAATCCTGTCGACTGTGATGACCGGAGTCCCGATTCATTTGGTCCATTCCAAGATTTTGGCGAGTTTCTCTTCACATTTGCATTTTAGCTCTTGCCAAATCTTTGCTAATTTGTGCCCAACCAAGTAGCCGAATTCAGTGCAAATTGTGAAACATCCCATAAACATGTAATATGCAATAAAATAAATAAGTAGGTTGTAGGCCCTCTGTTTTAACTAGAACTGCAGCGCAGGGATTACATGTCTAATTAGGAGCTTCTGTTAACTGTATTATGATGGCGACGCTTAGGTGATAGAGCCCCCCCCCCCCCCCCCCCCCCCCCCCCCCCCCCCCCCCCCCAGTGCCTTAGGTTTTTGTCCGCCTTAGGTGCTTAGGCGTCCGCTTTAGGCGCTTAGGCGACGCTTAAGCGGTAGAGCGCCCCCCCAGTGCCCTAGGTCGCCTTACCGCCTTACAAACCAAGTCACAGCTAGTTTGTTTGACTTGCTGAGTTAGCCAATCCAGCATATTTTCGTTCTTTGAAAATACTTTGAGGCGGTCAATAGGGTAAAAAATGTATATCACATACCCGCCTACAGAATAAAATTGTCTCTTATTTTATTGGTCAATATGTATTTTCTATTAGTAATAAAGCTTTGTTCTGTTTGTGGTCCAGCTTCCTCAGCAAGATAATTCATTTGATTGTGGCTTGTTCCTACTCCATTATGTGGAACTCTTTCTGATGGATGGTCCAAGTAACTTCAACCCTTTGAAGATTGATGTATTCTCAACCTTTGTGAGTTTTAATCTGATTCATTTTTTTCCTTCAATTTTGGATGTTGTTAAGTTTGAGCCCACAATTTCATCAGCAACCTATAAGTTATTTTTTTCTGTTTATGTAATTTTGTTCGTTTTCCCTTTGAATGCTAAATTTGTTATGGGAACACCATCCAATGAGCGATTATTTTAATACATAATTTCTAATAGAGAGATTATCATATAGAGTATTATTCCATTCTAACAATAATCTAGATGTGCATGCATCTGTTAGAATTTTGTTGATGAAATCAGAGAAGACTGCATGACACATGTCCCTACTTATTCCAAGATTGTAGCCAGTAGCCATTCGCTTGTACCTTCATTTTAGTCAATTCACCACCGTTACTTATGGTCTGACCATCTCTGTTTGCATTTGAGCAACTTGGTACCTGTTATCTCAGAAAATAAGAGGAAGCATTGGTGTAAGGTAGCTGACGTGAGGATTCTTGTCTTCTGCAATTATACTGTTCCTAATCAAGAACATAAACAGTAGATTCATGCTATGCATTATGAAGCATAGGTTGTAAGTCGAATTGAACAATGAATTTACTGGTAATTCATCAAAGTTTGAGGTATTGATTGACATTTTGCACCAGCTCAAAAGTACTGTTACAGGGTTGTCAATGTTAAAGCTTAAAACATGCACGGGCTATTTCCACCTTACGATATTATTGATCGTTGGAGCACAATTTCTGAACTAAAATATAGGGTGGATATGATGTGAACAGGAGTTTTGGTCGACCTTTTCATACTCAGTTGGAGTAGCAGTTGATCAGTGAAATAATTTATGTCTTGTAGCCTGTTTGGTACATTACTATTCAGCAGAAGATTGAATTTTTAGTTTGGCCATTGTTTCTTTTCTTGAGTAGTCTAGAAGTTTTAGTTTGGCCATTGTTTCTTTGCTCGAGTAATCTAGAAGTTTTACTTTGGCCATTGTTTCTATGCTCGAGTAATCTTTGTCTTAGCCATGTCATTCTGGAATTTTTGTTAATCCCATATTTTAATGCTTGATGTCTTTTTCAGCTCAGTGATGACTGGTTTGTACCTGCTGAAGCTTCTCTGAAGCGTTCATTGATCCGGAAGCTAATCCATCAGCTAGTGACAGATCCTTCTCAAAATTTTCCAATACTAACCTGTGCTAAAGATCAGTTTGATGAAATACATCAAAGAAGTGAAAATGCTGAGCAGGAAGCAGCTATAGAGGTCCTTGCTCAGGGGTGCTCTGCTGGTGACACTGATTCAGTTTGCCAAATTCCTGGAACACAGCACGAATCGACATCCATCTGCCTTAATGATCCTGGAAAGGGGATACCTGTTTCTGGATTCGATTTAGAGACCGCAGAGGTTACAATGTGTGCTGTACAAGATATGCCGGTATGATTTTAGCCAATAGCTAGAACTCTTATTGTTCCAATTGATTGGTTGCAATTAACTTTTGTTCTCCCTTATTCTTTTGTAGGTTTGTCCACTGGACAATGAAAGTGTGGTCTGCTTGCCAAACAAGGGTGTGCAAAACGATCCAACTCTTGCAGATTCTGATAATCAATCTGGTCAAAGATCATGTGCCCCAGAAGAAGCTGAAGCGTTGAAGGATGATGGCTGTGTGGTACAAGATATGGACATTTACGAGGACTCTGTGCTGGATTATGTGCATAATAACCAGATAATTTCCAGCCAAGAGGAAGCTAAGGTGCATGATACTAGGGATTCCAAGTGTTGCTCATTCTCTGATAATTCTGAAGTAATGGCCTGCAAACAACAGCTCTTAGAAACAAACAGAAATGAAGGTGTGGATGGCTCCGAAGATATGTATCCTCTCATGATGTATGATGCCAGCAAATATGACATTGCAAATGATCCAG
Organism: Poa pratensis; assembly: GCA_947311845.1. Lineage (NCBI taxonomy): Eukaryota > Viridiplantae > Streptophyta > Magnoliopsida > Poales > Poaceae > Poa > Poa pratensis. Next base: position 14,172,401 of record CAMZMU010000034.1, read on the forward strand.
CAAGCACAAAAGACGAAGCTGAAAATGACATATGTGATCTTCCTGATGTCATGGGATATGTTCCAATTGAGGATCTAAACGGGAATGTTTCTGGGCATTCTTTGGAAAGAAGCGTTGTTGAAGCTGAGGAGGCCATAGGTGATATTTCTGAGGACACAGTCGCCATAGGAGAGTTGAACAAAGATGTATCTGAGCACTCTCTCGCAATGAATGCTGTTGAATCCGAGGACACGAAACAGGAAGATACTCATGGGGATGTCATGGTGGAAGATGATATCAAAGTTAACTCGAAAGAAACTGAAGATACTCATGGGGATGTCAAGGTGGATGATGATACCCAAGTCAACACGGACGAAACTGAAGATACTCATGGGGATGTCAAGGTAGAGGATGATATCAAAGTTAACACGAACGAAACTGAAGATACTCACGGGGATCTCAATGTAGAAGATGATACCAAAGTCAACACTGACAAAACTGAAGATACTCATGGGGATGGCAAGGTGGAAGATGTTATCAAAGTTGACATAGACGAAACTTGCACAGCTGTGGATGAGATTAAGGGAAACACTGACAAGTCTATGACCAGTGACATGACCGTTTCCTGTGAGTCGAAAGAGGGAAACACCAACAAGATCATGGCGGGCAACAGTGAAAGTGGGGCTGTTGAAGCTCATCCAGACAGTGTGGGTGCACCCGTCGAGGCAGTTCCTTGTGAAGAAGACACAAGTCGTACAGATGCTCAGATGCCAACCGTAGATAGATGTGCAGAGAATGAAACAGTTTTCGAGGACGAACCTTGCGACGCCAAGAGACCGCTTCCTGACAGCACCTCTGAAGTTGGCCACATTCAAATGGATGATGCCCCGTTCACGGAAGAGAAACAAGAGAGGCGCAACAAGCGTCGCAAGGTTGTGCCGTCAGGGGCAGCAGAGAGGCGACAAACGAGGAGCTCCTCGAGGACACCGTCTTTAGATTAGATATAATCTGGCTGGTGTAGGGGCTAGTCGTAGCTTTTGTTACGTACATATTCTCCTTTTGCAATATATGGATGGACTATTACTCGTCTGCCCTGCATAGGTGAACTCCGTTAACATCTTCTTGAGCTAAATGATAGTTATAGCTGACCCGGTCTGGTTTTGTGATGGCTCATTTAGTTGTGGAAAGTGTTGTGTATTACTTCCTCCCTCCGTCCCAAAATAAGTGTCTCAGATTTGCCAAAAAATGGATGTATCTAAACTTGTTTCATGTCTATACATCCACTTTTGAGTAAATCTGAGACACTTATTTTGGGACGGAGGAAGTATTTTTTATCAAATCTGGCCGTTTTTGTGAACTAATGCCGCATTTGGCCGCACCTGAAAACTATTTTTAAATCTGGCCTCTCGGGTCGGCGCCAACCTCAATGGAGCCGACATCGGCGCCATATCACTGAAACACCGAAGTTTGCTGCTGGGTCCCGCAAAAAACCGATGTGGACAGGTCGGCGCTAACTTTGCTGACTCCTGGCACCAACTTCGCTGGCGCAAACTTTGCTGGCGCCGAAGTGTGCTTCCTTTGGATTCGTTTGGGTCTAGCCAAAATATGCATGCATGCCCGGCAAATGACTCATGCATGCATGCCTAGGCTTTTTTTTTGAGATTACATGCATGCCTAGGCTGATTATCTTTGTGATTAGTTTAGCTGATTGTGGGCTCTAGTTTCGCGTGCATGCCCCAAGCACCTACACGCATACAACTAGCTTTTTTAAACTTTTTGGTAGTTAAGAGAGTTGGCTCCATGATTAACTACAATTACTTGATGGCTATTTAGTCTTATTGTGCGATTAATCGCAACGACAACGACTGCACTGGTTTAAACTGGACACTGGTTGCGTCGGCGAGAAGGTTGAGGAGGACTCGCCAGATTTCATGAAGACCATTGAGTTGACGGTGCAGAGGCCTCCTTCTGCAGCGCCAGCAGCGGGGATACCACTTCGCGCACCGGACCTCGGGATGTTGTCTCCACCTCCAGTGTAGCCTCCTCCTCCACCCTCTTCTATATCGTTGTCGACAGTGGCGGCGATGACGATGACATTGTCGACCGGAATAGACTCGGCTTGGATTAGATTTAGGTTTATGGACACCGGCGAGGCCGGTTTTGTTTAAATTTCATTCAAACCATGTAAAACAACGAAGGATAATTTGAACTTTTAAATTCGTGTTTTTTTTTGTACTGTTTGGAGTGCCGTTGCGGGCGGCAAAATGACCGGACAAGTGTCCGGCATCACCCAAAACTGACACAATTTGGAACCCAAAACTGACACAATTTGGAGGTGCCGGACCAAATTTGGGGGCACCGATGGAGATGTTCTCTAAACATTATAGTTAATTATGGGGCCAAATCTCTTAATTAGTAAAAAGTTTTAAATAACTAGTTGTATGCGTGTAGGTGTTTGCACGCTAAACTAGAGCCCAAACTAAGCACCAAATCTGATGAGCGCATGGCATGCATTAATAATTTACCCGGCCATACATGCATATTTTGCTCAGCACACGTTAGGCGCCAGCAAGTTTGGCGCCGACCTGTCCACGCGGAATTTCCGTTTAGCCTAGTAGCAAACTTTGGCGCTTCGGTGACATGACGTTGACCTGCTGGATGACGGCTCCATCAAGATTGATGCTGACCTGAGGGGTTAGATTTGAGAATAGTTCTCGGAAGCGGCCAGATACGTTATTAATTTGGGAAAACAGTCAGTTTTGACAAAAATAAAATACGGTTGTGCAAGGCGGAAACTCCAAATGGAGGTCGAGCTAGCCCGGTTCCCCAAAAAAATTTGAACCTGCATTTTTATGTTTTTTTTTTAAAATCCTAGATGTAGATAAAGTTGAGATCTACCACTGTTTAAAGTTTCAAGGCAAATTTGTTGTATTTTTATCTCGGAAAAAAACGACAAATACGCAGAATTGGATTGTTGAACAATGCATAGTAAGAAAAAATTTAAAAAATTGTCAGATTTGCCATTTTTGTGTAGCCCAGAATAATAAGAATTTTGCCTTAAAAATTTACACCTCAACTTTATCTACATCTATGATTTTTTCCGAATTTTTTGAAACACAAAATTTAGATTTTTTTTTGGAAACCGAGCTACATGTAGCTCGGCCTCCAAAATGCCGCGCTCTGTGTAAGGTTCTTATATATGTCGTATTATTATTTTACTCTTGATTTTAGCTGTGAAAAGTTACCGTTTCCTGTTGAGCTAGTAGTAGCAAATTTCTTTCAACTGATGAGTTGAGCTAGTGGTAGTAGCTCATTTTTCATGTGGGAAACACCTGTGTAGATTGTCAGGAATGAAAAAAAAAAATCGAACGACAAAATCCGGTTAGCAATTTCCTCTGGGTTCTCGACAGTGGGCTGGTTCCCTCAAGTGAGGTTTGGCTAGATTTTGGGCGGCCGGACGTACGTTCTAGCCCATAATGAACGTGCCTCCCGGCCGAAAGTCATCCCGCAGATCCACTCGAGCGATCACGCTTGTTTTTAGTCCCACATCGGATATTTCAGCTGGTTACATCCTATGTAAATGGCAACGCACGTCGTGTCTCGCAAATAGCCGAGCCCGGTAGCGTGGGCTCTTAACCGTATCCAGAGGGACGGGTTAACCCAGATGGAAGGGGGCAACAGTTCAGGATGACGCGAAAGAAGTTGAGCATGAGGGATGGGTTATACTAACATTTTATACTTTTCTAGATCTTACTTTTATCATGTTACAATATTACGGATTTTTTTATTTGTTTGCATAGTTTAGACCCATAACTGTAATATTACTAAAATATATTTGTTGTATTTTTTGTTTGTACTGAATATCATTGAAAGATTTAAACTGCATTTGTGATAAGAGTATGCTCTAGAATTATGTTTTCTACGATGCATACTCTATGTGATTTATACATATTTATGATAAAGATCTGTAAACAGCAAGATCTAACAAAAATCTCAATAGAGGAATCTAGTATATGATTAAGTGTAACCATATATATATAAACTTGTGGTGTATGATTACGTCCCAAGAGTCATTAGGTGTGTGTTTTCTTGTGCAAATTAACCATTTTATTATGTTAAGATACACCACTCCTCAACCATCCCAAAAAGTAAGGCACGGAGGATTAGAAAATGCGGCTGGTGTAGGGGCTAGTCGTAGCTTTTGTTAGGGATTTGTTTTTCCTTTGTGCAATATTGACTAATACTCGTCTCCATAGGTGAGCGTCAAAGGTTCCAACAAACATCTTGAGCGAAATCTATTTTGCGGCCTGACTTGCACAATTCGGTTATGTGATGCCTGATTTAGTGGTAGAAAGTTTTTGTGCAAGGTTCTTATGTAGTCCGGAGTGTTATTTTACTTTTGCATTTGGCTGTGAAAAGTAGGGCGTAATATAGTTACCGTCTCCTACAAGACTAAGCAAAATTCATCCCGGTGATGAGTTAAGCTAGAGTGTTTTTTTTTAATTCAAAAGAAAAAAGCTAGAGTGCTTTTTTTTTCACGGGTATGCTAGTGTCTTTTTTTTTTTGAGTGTTTTATGCTAGTGTCTTTCTGGTAGTCGATTCCTGAACGTGGGCTGGGTCTTTCTGGACTGAACGTGACGAACGTGCCGTGCGTATGTGGGCTCTTTGGAACGAACGTGCATTGCGGCCCATTAGCGTAGCGCAGGCGACGCGCGGGCTTAGCGCAGCTTGACGCGGACGATGATTTATTTGTCCCACACCGGTAAACTAAGCTAGTTTCGCGCTGCTTAAAAGGGTGGCCTTGTGAGTTTTACCGCCGAGCCTGGTAGCGTGGGCTTGTAACCCAGATTTGACGGGGGCAGCAGTTTGGGATGACGCGAAAGGAGTTGAGCATGAGGGTGACCACCTTGCCGGACCCGCTCCCGGGGGCCCGTAACCCTAGGTCATTTGTGTGGGGAGCAAGACCCATCTCTACCGACTGCTAAAAATGTTTTTTTTCTTTTCTCCAAGTCGTCGTCCCATCCTTGAATTCTTCTCGCCACTGCACCGATAGATCATTTATGTGGGGAGCAATACTCGGGGGGCCCGTAACCCTAGGTCATTTGTGTGTGGGGGGGTGGGGGGAAGCCCGCTACTCCCTCAACGCGTCTTGCTAGGCCCGCTCCCGGGGCCCCTAACCCTAGGTCATTTGTATGGGGAGCAAGACCCATCTTTACCGATTGCTAAAAAATGTTTTTTCTTTTCTCCAAGTCGTCGCCCCATCCCTGAATCCGTCTCGCCGCTGTACCGATAGATCATTTGTCTGGGGAGCAAGACTCTCTACGGACCGCTAAAAATGTTTTTTCTTTTCTCCTCCTCTGTCCCTCGCTATGGTTCCTCCTTGTCGTCGCCCCCATCCCCGGATCCTCCTCGCCACCGTGTCGATCCTCCATAGTCGTCCCGTCATCTTAGCCTCAAAGTTCCGCCCTCGACGCGTCTTGCTAGGCTCGCTCCCAGGGACCCTAACCATATACCTACCGATAGCTATTTTTTTTCTTCTTTTGAACATAATTGTTTAGTTTTATTCTTAAATTCAAAAATAAATTTTCTCACCTCAAATTGGAACAAAAAATTTAAGTTTGGAGCGACTTCCACCACTTAGAGACAACGCCAAAGCGGCCTCGTGAAGTACACAACGGCCTATGCCAGGCAGATGAATATTAACGCGGAAAACTAGAAGCTCTGATTATGAAGGGGGCCTCCCAAGTGGGGATGCGCACGACACGCACCGACAAAGATCTTCGCGACCGGACCGCACCACGCATGTCATCGTACGCCGCCTGCAACAACTCTGACTTCACCGCATGAGAGATCGAACAGGAAGACGAGTCGGACATGTCGGTACAGGAAGTCGACTAACAAAATCTTGTCACGACCAAATCATCAGTCGCTATCACCGTCGTTGCCGCACAAAACACCACGCAGGAACCTCACATCGCCAGCTGGTCACATAACAACCATGATGTCGTGCAAGTCCAACACTAGGGGAGCACTCAAGAGAACACAATCTTGAAGACGACGCCCTCAAGGGAGGGGGGGGGGGGGGGGGGGCGGCGCATCGCAAGATCGACGCCATTGCCGACCTTGCAGCACATGAGCTCGTTCTTGACCCAAGGATTACGATGTCAAGGAGCTCCATGACTACCCCCATGGAGGAGAGCGACGTCCACAGACGCCACGTCGTGAGGCTTTCGCCCAGAGCAAAGCGTCCTCCACATCGACACGTAACTGGACAAAGACAAGAAAACCAGCACCATCGTCGACATGCAGCCTCGCTAGCCCAAGAGCCTCCTACGCAACAACTTCCCGACCATCACGCAGGAACACCAATCTTACCCTTGACAAAAGAAGGTGGACCAGATCAGACCAAACCCGGCTAGATCTGACGCCCTGAGACGCCATCGCGACCAAGGCAACTCGAAGCCGGTTGAAGACCACCCTCCCAGGGGCCGCCACACCACCGCTACGCCCAACCAAGGGCTGGAACTCTATGTCGGCACGTCACACCAAGGGAGAGAGAGGCCAGAGCGCCACTTCAAGCTGCAGATGCTGCTGGGAACCACAAGAATTGCGGATGAGGTCGCCAGGCAGGCGGGCGAATGTCGCGCCGGCTGTAGGATGTCGGGCGCTGACCCTCCCCAACCACCCAAGGACATCAAGCTTGATTGCGAGAAGAGCCCCGTCGTCGCCGTCTTCCGCGTGGGCTTAGCCCGGCGAAGTCATCCGGCAACATCAAGCGAGTAGAGGAGCAGGGAATGAGGGGTCGGCAGCGGCGGGCATATCGTTATTCTGAGCCGCCCAAGGACGACACCAGGGTTGTTCAAGTGTTTATGTCTATTAGCTTCGTGTAGTATGGTGTTTTTATTTGATCAGGATATATGTTTCAGCTAGGCTTAATAGGTGCTTCCTTTGTTAATAAAGTCACAATAGTTGGAATTTCTTTTTTTACTAAGATTCCTATAGATTTGTCTTTGCAAAATTTACGCTCACGTGGGAAACATGTTTTGTTTTATGATACTCCCACCGTCCAAAAATAATTATATTTTAGGTTTTGTGTTAAGTCAAGTGTTTTAAGTTTGGCTAGGTTGATAGAAAAAATAGCAATATTTATAACACCAAACTAATATCACTATGGATGCAAGTTTGGATAGAGTTTCATAACATACTAATTTCTTGTCATAAATATTGCTATAATTTTCTACAAAGTTGGTCAAGAGTCCAAACTTAACAAAATTGACTTATTATAAAACCTAGCAAAAGTACAAATAATTGTGGAGGGAGAGGACGACCGACAAACTAACATGTAAAACACCAGGCACAGGCAGCAATTGGGCGATCAAACAAGACCACAACTTCCAATTAATGCCATTTAAATTAACCGATTGGCGTTAATCCCAGCGATGCTGTTACGTACACAAGTACGTACACACACACTTGCATCTGTCTATATATGTCACCCGATCATAAGCGCGTATCCGTAAACCGGCCGCTCGATCTTCTTCTCCTTCTAAATCTCAGGTCGGAACAATATATTTATACCGCTATTTTTTTGCTTGGACGCATTTCTCGACGTACTTGTATATACTTGTTGTTAATTTGATGATCCACAGCTCGTGTGAGCAGGAGCTTGGTGGGATGGGGAGAGCTATGGATCAGGCTATGGGCGGCGGCGGCGACGACCTTCATCTGAAGAAGACGTCGTGGCCGGAGGTCGTCGGCATGGCCGCGCTCGCGGCGGCGTGGAGGATCCAGGAAGACAGGCCGGACGTCCACATCCAGTTCCACCGCCTCGGCTACCACGCGCCGCCGGGGCACGACGGCCACCGCGTCTGTATCATCCTCGTCCCCGACCCCGGGACCACCGTCGCCCTGACGCCCTGCGTCGGCTAGCATGCTCCCAATATGCATGAAGTCGATCTGCTGCATACACTACAATAAATGAATAATGCATGCAAGCTTGATGAGGCGGTGCATACATGTCACCGTCTTGTGTTGTGTGAGGATACTCCCTCTGTCCGCCTTTAGCCTGCGTTGTAGTTTTTCACGGAATTTCCGAATTACCCTGCGTTCTGGCGCGGGTTACCAATTTTACCCCCACATCGTCCTGCATGCGAAAAGACAGAGCGGGAGGGATGAGAGATGCGCGCGTGATTGCAGAGCAGCGAGAGCTACCTAGCTGAGCATATGGCATTGATTAGCGTAGCACGCGAGGCGACTAGCGATCAGCACCCAGTGCATGCATGGATTATCTGGCCCGAGGTAGTTTGACGAGGGACTATAGCAGGGGTGTTTCAGTCCATCTATTACATAAATTAGCCCCTCCAAGCCTCACCTTGGTATGCGTGATTCACCCAAAACGCAGGCTAAAAACGGACAGAGGGAGTACTAGCATGCGCAGCAGAGCTACTACTCTGGCTATACCGTGTTCTCGAGTCCCCACGTCTATAATATCTAGTATAGTATAAAGTTAATCAGGTGAAGATTTCTGACTATCGAGTTTCAGTGATCTGTTATTTTTAAAAATTCGAAAATCATAAATAACAAGACCGAAGGGGGGGACTCCACCCGGCTTTGTCATTAAGATAGAAGTGAGGACTCGAACACGAGACATGTCCCTTATGCGCATATGCACGACTACCACTAGTCCACGGAAATCATATTTATGAGTTTAAAAAAAATTGAAATACTCCAGATGTAGCCAATGGTGTATCCCACAAATATGCAAAATAGAAATTTTAATACTTTGTATTCTGAGCTACACAAAAATGACAAGATTTGAGTATGTATATTTTCAAATCTCTAAATTTATCATATTTTGTCATTTATGTGTGTCCCATAGCATTGGCTATGTCAAAAATTAATCAGATTTTTCTCAAACCTATAAATATAATTTTTGAATATTTTAAAATGGAGGGAGCAGTGGATCTCGAGAGCCAAAAACACTTTCCGAAGTTGATCACACTATATTTATTTGATGTTTCCAAACTTCAAATGCAGAATGTCCAGTTCATCACCGCCAACTTCTATCATCGCCATGAACATGCATGCACGAGTTGTTTTCTTTAGGAAAATTAGATGCAACTTGATTCATGTTTAAAAAATTGCATATATGAAAATTGTCTTTCATTTTGTCGGCAATGCAAGAGGTCTCAACTAGTATTAGTAAACGTATCCATCCTTCACAAAAAAGTCTATACTTATATAAACTTAATTAAACATACCCAAAAAAATACAAACCAAATTGAAATACATACCAACCGGAGTACAATTAGATCATATTCAACTACCAGGAATGAAATATCCAAGATAAATTATGAAATAAAAATGTCAAGGAAAGAGAATATAAGATTGTTAACATAACTTCCAAAAAACGACAAAATACATAGCCAATAATTAGATGTGGCGTTTTCTATAGCATAGTTCACAGACAACTTCTAAAAAAAATATCAGAACCTCCTGCGATGGTTTTTCAAAACAAAATTTCACAATACGCTGAACTCACAAGAGAAATATTATTTTGATTCAACATACAATTGAAATCTGGGATGTCACCATACATTTAATCTGAAAGTTCGACGTACTGCTGGATAAATGGTTGAAATGTGAAAAACATGATTTTCATGGTACCAGTCAGCCAGTCCCAGTCACACGACACTGTGACGGCCGACAAAGCGGCACGTAAAACACCGGGCATGCATTGGGCGATCAAACAAGGCACTCCATTCACAATGCTAGTAGTACATAATAATCAAACCCCTTGGCGTCAAATCCCAGCTATGTTTGTTACGTACACAAGTACGTACGCACGCACTTGCATCTGCATATATATACGCCACCTGACACGCCATAGCCATCTGAAGAAGACGAGAGTGACCATGGAAGGCGCCGGCGACCATCTGAAGAAGACGCTCGAGGCGGCGTCCAAGATCCGGGAGGACAGGCCGGACGTCCACATCCAGCTCCACTGTCTCGGCTACGACGCGCCGCCGGGGTCAACGGCCGCCGCGTCCGCCTCATCCTCGTCCCGGCCGAGTGCACAGTCGCCGTTACGCCCTGCGTCGGCTAGCCGGCTCTGAATAAGCATGAAATCTGATGCGTATCATATTAAAAATATAAATGAATAACGCATGCAATCCAAGCTAGCTAGGTTGTGCATGAAACTATGCAAGTGTGATGTGTGTTTTGTGTGAGGAATGAGACTTAAAATGGTGTGAATTGCCTTATATTTTTTTTGGAAAGGAGAGGTAATCAATAGTGTCGCCTCCTGACCTCCTCCGGTTGTGTTCCCTCGTGTGTGTGTGGTTTCACTCTGCAACGTCTCCCTTGTACTCCGTACAAGCCATGTACTTGAGCACTCAAGTACCGAACATTAGTGCAGCTCAGACCGATCCCAGAGGCAGGTCCGCAACTCTTCAGGGCTTAAGCTAGCCTTTTTCTCCCACAATTTCGAACAGAAAGAACTAGCCTGTGACTTCTGAAGTAGTACCCATCTGCTTGACAAAAATACCTGATCGCACAGGCGCAGCACAACGATGCCGAAAATTGCGCCTTACCATCGAACATTGTTTGTGTTAAGCTTGTATGATCAACATAACAGCTGACATAAATTATGCCACAGCGAACCCTACTGATGTGAAAGAAAACATGTGCCATTGGGCTTTAGAGTTGATACTTGCTCGGTGCTGAAGCATTGAACCACACTATGAGGGTGTTTGGTTAGACTTTCTTCTTGACTTTTCACTTTAGCTTATAAGCCACAAAAGAACCTAATTAGTTGCTTTTGGCTTTTAACTTTTGGCTTATACCATAGTAAGGTCCTGTTTGGTTAGGCTTTTGCTTTGGCTTTCTCGGCTTATAAGCCAAAAGCCCAACCAAACGGCAAAACAACAGAACGCGCTTAATGGAAAAGCCAACCGAAAAGCAGCGGGAAGGAAGAAGCACGCGAGGAGGTGCTTTTTGGCTTTGGCTGCGGGTCATTCTGTATTTGCCCCTGAGGTTGAGGCAATATTACCCGCCTCCTACCACCGGACTCCATCTAGCGTCCCGTTCTCCCGACCCTGCATGTTCTCTCTCGTGAAGCTGGGTTGAGCGCCGCCGCCCTGGTCAACGGCAAGCTCCTGCTTCGCCGGCGTTCGCCCCCGTTCCATTCTCCCTAAAGTATCCTACGCCACCCTATGTTCCTGATTCTACAAAGTACTAATTGTCCTCTTTACCCAAAGTGATCAATGTTGATGCTAACGGGAGAGGAAAGTACTGCTTTTTTGCCACATCCAAAGTCATCAACTTGTTTGAAAGTTTAAACAATTAAATAACTAGGCAATCTATTAATTAGCTACAACATGATTGTCTATTTGAATCAATCCCTAATGAGGTCACTATCGTAGTAGAAACCCTCTCAGGTCATCAGGGTATATCAGACATTTATCGTCACCGTCACAGTCGGACAATTATTTGCCAACCGGTTTTTGCAGCTTTCTCACAGCTCACAGCCCGCAGCTGCTTTCAGATAAGCCACAGCTCAACCAAACAGGGCCTAATACATAAACCAAAAGCCAAAAGGACTTATAAGTCAGCCAAAGACAAAAGCCAAGTAAAAAGCCTAACCAAACACCCTCTATGTGTGCAGACGAGTGCAGGGCAGGTACGGGACAATTGACGGAACTGACTTGTTCACTCATTGTTAACATGGAGAGTGCATAGCTGTGTAGAGCCCTGCTCCTTTTTTCCCTTTTCTTTCCAAGAAGATACAGAGCTGTGTTCCTGGTTGCAATTCATTGTTAAACATGTTGACACTACATGCCGTTGTAAAACATTCAAATATGCATATAAAGATCTCTTCTTCTCTAGAAGAGCATTCTGACTGTTGGTTCTGTGATGGATGTACAAAGGCTATCTGGGCTCTTTGTCTCCCTCATCGCTGTCCCTGTAGAAAAACATACCGTTGTGGTGGTTCTTGGTCCTCGCTGCCTGTATTTTGATCACCAGGAGTTTGTGTTGGTTCGTGAAGGTCTAACATGTTGGTGACCTGATGTTTGTAGGCTCGTTTCTAGCTAGTTAGCTGCTTTAGCTTGCTTTGCTTTGTTTTTCTTTGCACATGGATGTTTTGGAACCTCCGTATTTCGTTATCTGTTGGGAATGAAATTTGATCCCTTGGGGATCGCGTGGAAAAAAGAAGAGCATTCTGCAGCACTCTCGAGCCGAGCCGCCCCCTGGGAGCAAGCTAGTGGGGGCAGCCTTCAGCACATGACATGTCAAAAGTACTTTGTGTGTTGTTGGCCTTCCTAAAAACCACACATATGATATATTAATCTCCACGCAAACGGCCCTAATTCTCCCAAAGTTATCCAAATATAAGGTTCAGAAAACACAATCACCCCAAGCGGGATCGTGATATACGAACCGATCTTAATTTATTGATTCGCACAAAAATATATTTCTAATTTATGAACATGATGAACAAGTTTTTCCATAAAATCCTCCGCTCTACTCTGTTCGTAAGGTTTCTGAAGACTGGGCGGCGGTTTGAGGCAAAGCAATAGGGATGAGCTCAGCTGGGAAGGCATTGTTTCTGCCAGCTATGATGAGTTGGTGACGATCCAAAATCCTTCAAGGCGTTTGTGTTAATTTACTTTTATTGAAAATCCGAAAGAGTAGAAATTACATGAGTAAAATCTGGACATTAACAACGGATGAGCTGCATATGCGTTCCCAGTTGCAGTTCATTGCAGAACAAGTTTACACACTACAGGCTGTTGTGAAGACATTCAGAAATTCAGACGTGATAACAAATATCTTTTCTTATCTAGAAGAGCGAATTTCAATACTCAGGTTGTTGATCAGTGAAAGCCTCGAGTTTACAATCAGATCGAGCTCAAAGTCTCAATAGATCAAACACGGAAAAATCAATCGCCGGGAATCAAACGTATTCAGGTACTGAAGTTGATTTTATATTCACAATCGTCTTACATTAAGAGTTGCATCTAGAATTAAATCGATGCATCTTCACTTAAATCGATACTGGAAGTCTGGAACTAAACATCTAATCTAAGACGACAAGCCCTAGCTAGCAGCCTAGCACACGTCGGGCCCGCGGTACGCCGCCTGGAAGCGGCAGCCCTCGGCGTCGCGCAGCCGGACATTCAGCGCGTAGTTGGCCATCTCCAGCTCGGCCACCTTCTTCCTCATCGCCGCCGCCTCGCGCTCCAACTCCTCGTATCGCCTCTGCTGCGCCATCACGCCGCGCTTCAGCACTGCGCCGTCGCGCTCCGCCACCACCACGCGCTCCCTCAGCGCCGCGTTCTCCTCGCACAGATTCGCCGTCTCCGTCGCGCCGCGCTCCGCCTGCTCCCTCAGCGCGGAGTTCTCCTCGCGCAGCCTCGCCGCCTCCGCCGCGGCGCGCTCGGCGACGGCGTTCTTGATCATCCCCAGGATCCACAACGCGCGGTTCTTGGCGTCGGGCACGTCGGTCGCCGCCGCCATCTGCTCCACGAGGACGCCCGCGCAGCACTCGTCGTCGCCCGCCGCCACCGCGCGGGAGAGGCGGTCCCTGGCCTGCTGGGCGCGGTAGGCGTGCACGGCGGCGTTGATGTCGCGTCCCGAGGCGGCGAAGCAGGCCTCCAGGCCCCGTGGGTCGGCGTCCGGGAAGACGTGGCGGAGGGCGTCGAGCGGGTCGAACGGCGCCAGCGCTGGCAAATGAGCCATGGAGCCCGAGCATGGCGTGAAGCGGCCGCGCTTGGCGAGGTGGGGCGGTGCCGGGGACGGCTCGTCCAGGAACGCGGCGATGCAGCGCTTGCGGGAGTCCACGGCGGCGGCCATCGTTGTTGTTGGATCGGATCGGAGCGACTGCCTTCGGCGGGCTCCCGGTACTTATGGGCACGGCCGGGCGGAGTCCGGAATGGTTTCGAACTCGCAGAAGACGCGTTGAGTTTAAGCAGGTCCTTGTCGGTGCACGGCTCGTTTTGATCTCGGAGTCAGATGCGAACCAATGAACGTGCCAGGTGGCTAATAGGTTTTGCTTTAGTTGGTACGTTTCGTATTTGATTCATATATGTTTCGCAAAAAAAAAAAGTATTTGATTCATATATCTTTTTTTTTTCGAGCAACCGAAACCGGCAGGAGCTCTGCCTATTCATTAAGAAAAAAGAGAATTGACCAGTTTATAATTTCATATACTTCTACGAGTATGTTTCCAGGCTTTAAATTTTAATAATCTGTTTTTGAAATACCAGCATCTTGCCATCTTGAAAGATACGAAAGTTTGGGGGAATAACTCGAAAGATACCAGGTTGCGTTGTAACTATGCAGAGAACGGTGTGTGAGCTCCTTTGTTTTGTATCAGCTTATGCAAACTTTTGAGTTATTTAAGCAGGAAAAATTAGCAAATAGAGAATAAATAATAAACAAGCACTGTTACACGAAAGAAGGAATGTTAAAAAGGGAAAATCAGTAAGTATAGAATAATAAATAAATATTTTTTTTTACTAATTTATGAGCGGTGAGTGAAACTTTCTGACAATTTATTTAAAAAACAGTTTTTATTTGAAATTTCTATTTTATTTCATTTAGCATCGCTTTTATGTCAATTTTTTGCCATGCACTCATCCATCCTCTTTGAGACAAATAGGGGATTTTTACTACTTTATACAGCCGCAAATTTGCTATTTTTCTGTAGCCCCAAAATGAAATGTCTTTTCAACCAAAACTTTGACATATATGTATACCATATTTATGTATTCATGTTAAAAATTGGAATTTTTAAAACTAAAAAATACCATTAAAAAAAGAATTAGAACCAGGATCACGGGTGCCATTCCTTTTTTCCAAACAACGTACCCCAGAGGTGACGAGAACGTATCATGTGAACCCAACTCCGACAGACCACTGAAAATGTTTTTAACAAATATGGGAAAAAGTTTGGTCATAGGTAACACTTATATCTAGAATGTCACAAAGTTACATGTCAAGAAAAAATAGACAAATCTGCAATGAATAGTGCCAAAATGCAAGTTCGGCTTTCAATTTGGCCCATTGTCAGTAATGATAACAATTTTGTCTATTTTATTTCGATATGTGTTACGAATATAGACTTCATTTTTGTGAAATGCTAGACATGAGTATTATCGATGACCAAGATGTTTCCATTGACAGCGAGGCGCCCGTGGTGACTTCGTCAATCTCAAAACCCAACCGCCGGCTCAGTCTCTCGGAGGTGCTCATAGGGTAGGGTGTGCGTGTGTGCGTTCATAGGGGTGAGTGACTGCGCGTACTCACTCATTAGTTTCAAAAAAAAAAAAAAGTGCGCGTGTATGTGAGCGTCTGCGTTGTACTGTGCTTCGCGAAAAATCTTTTTGTCATATTTTCTCAAAACATTTTCGGTGATCTACCGTAGTTGGTACGTTCTCCGTTATCTAAAAAAAAACATGGTACGTTCTCCCGAGCTGACGATAAGGTTAACGGTAGCCGAGTCTGCATACTGCAGTGCGCAAGTGGACGCAACCACTGAAGTCATGTGCGCCACGGACGTTCTGCTAGATGACACCGGCTATTGGCATCTTCGCTGCCTCGTTCTATTCCGTATAACGACGACCGATTAGGAAGATTTCAGTCAGTTTTTCCGCTGCCATGAATACCTCCAGCTGGAGATGCTGATCAGTGAAAGCAGCTAACGCATGTACTACAGCTAAACCAATCTCAAAACTGTAGCCACCGGATCATGTCGAGTGATCAAACATCAGAAGATCTTCATATTACATTGAAATTGACCAAAATATTTCATAGTTGCTTCTAAATTAATCGACTCATTCTAAACAGACGTATCGATGAACCCTAGAACAGGGCAACAGTACTTCATCACTAGAGTGGAGGAGTAACGACATACTCCTTGGAGAACAAAAAAGGTAATTACATTCTGATTTACGGGTTCTGCGATCCAGTTCACATACAAGGTTGCAATAAGCAAAGATAAAATTCATATATAACTGGAATCCCCTTTTCCAAAATGTAAAAGCCCAACTTTTTTACTACATTGCCTCTCCCTCTCTCCATCTCTCATCAGCTGCCGGCAGCATATGTACACCGATGTACTTCATCTGCCGTCAAAGGCACGTGCTACAACAGGTTAGCCAGATCATCATCTCCTTTCTCTCCACGCGAATTGGCTCAAAGGACTGTCAGAAAGATCAGATAACTACATTGTATTTCTCTGCCCCACGAATCTCCGCGCGACGCCAAAGATGAGAGCCTTCGTCAAGAGCCCCTGGTCGAGGGTGCACGCCAGAGCCACGGCCCCGCCGAGCACGAGGAACCTCGCCACGCGGTTCTTCACGGGCTTCTCTTCGGCTTCCATGATGATATCCGATTGATCGCCGTTGTTGGATTCCAATGCTCGGACAAAGTTGTCACCGACCTTGGTGTTGATCCGTGCCATCAGGGCACTCTTTGAAGGCGGGTCCCCTGCGGCCCTGGCTTTCTGGTAGGCACGGAGTCCAGGCTCGATTCTCTTCACACATCCCCACATGCCCTGCCGGATGCCAATCTTTGCAATCTCGTTGGGATGCCCATATCCTCATGGTGGAACAAAAGAATCTCACAGGCAGTCGATCCACCGTTCCCTCGTCTTGACTCCACTGTTCCATGGTCAAAACAAAACAAATTATGAGTTATCACAGACAGGGAAAAATGTATTATTTTCATTCATTGCTAGAAAATAAATGGTGTCTATATAAATTCATGCATCAACGTTATTTTCCTTCAGCCACCTAGTTATTCAAATAGTTTTCGGTTCCCCTCTCAGGCACTAAAATTCAAACACGGTAGTGATTACAAATAAGGGAAGTGATTACCTGCACGGATGCACCAGCTTGAGTAATACAAATCTACTCTGCGAGGTTTGCTGGACCGCGGGATGGATGTACATGGCACACCCTGCATCATTATACATAAAAAGAAAGAGATAAATAGCTGAGCAAGAGTATATCATGTCAGTGTAATAAACATGTGCACATAGGCACATCACAGTGATTCGCTCCATGCAGGGTAAAGTTGCCTCAAGAGTCCAGACTGCTGATCGTTAAAAAAATATTTCTGTTGTTTTGCACCTTCTCTAAAGTCAGGATACCTTGAGGACGACGTGAACTATCTCTGAGCATTGAGAAATATTCTACTGAATCATTTTATACCGGGTAAATAGCCGAACATCAATGTTGAGACACTTGGTTTCCACCAAATAAACATAATTTCATTTAGGGAAATCAGAACTAGAGAATTGCTTCTTAGTTTATTTTATTATACATGTGTGCCTAAAAAGCTACAAAAGCAACCAAGAGAGAACTATCACCCAGATAACAAGCAGTTCAATGAAACTATAAAAGAAAACATTGTCAAATCAATTGATAGAACAATGGACAACTGATTTAGGAGATAAGAAAGCAAAAGGATGTTAATGAAGAAACAGTGGTACGAATACCATCTGTACACTACATGCACAAAAATGAAGGATGCAAAGATAGGAAAAGAAGAGAGTTGAAATGCCAAAAGAGAAAAAGGTCCAGTGACAGAGTATGCATGCCAGCCTGCACAAAATTTCAATAAGGCACGCCATCGTTATCGACATCATATAACTTTTTGTTATATCAGGAATGCGACCAGGACGAAGAAACATGGTTTAGTTATGAAAAGTGGTCCAGGTACTAAGCTTAAACCCACAGGTACTTCTAGATGTCTTAAATGAGATGATGTTAAGCTGAGAACCAAGCCTTCAAATAAAGAACAACCAGAACTGACATAGACATATTTTAAGTTTGACACTGACGTACCAACTCTTCCTAGTTATTTCTTCATTTGTACTGTGTGCTTATCCTGTCAAAGATAACTTAATACAAGAGGTTATCCAGCTATCCATGTGGTTTGCTTTCAAACAAATAACAGTGAAAAAGAAAAGGTGGAGACTTCTCCATATCAACAACTGAACATTAATAACAAGACTTCAATGATGTTAGAAGTCTGTCCTACTAATTGTGAAGATGGAGAAGTGACCTCGGGTCATTATCCTTAGAAAATGATATCAGCACACTTGACAAACAAAAGTTGATCTTCCTATATGTGACCTCTCATTATCATTTATCAGGTATGCACACAAGTGCCGTTGTCCAGTCAACAATACCAATAAATTCACCTAGTTGTGCATATTCCGAACTGAATTGGATGGTATGGCACAATTTTTTGTCAACGTCATCAATTTGTTTGCACAAATGTAAAAACAGCAACACTAGATTTTCCCTGTGGTTTTTTAAACAATAGTTTCTTGATTTTGAAA
Source organism: Poa pratensis (assembly GCA_947311845.1). Classification (NCBI taxonomy): domain Eukaryota; kingdom Viridiplantae; phylum Streptophyta; class Magnoliopsida; order Poales; family Poaceae; genus Poa; species Poa pratensis. The sequence goes on from CAMZMU010000034.1 coordinate 14,190,732, forward strand.
ATCTTATCATGTGTTCTTCTAACAACAAGGGATACACATAATTTTCTACGCAAATTAAGGAAGTATGTACATTCAAACATTGCAGTGATGTAACTGTAATTTTACATAATTCCTGACAGCAAGATCATATGCTAAGGATCAAGCACAACTCTCCTGTAAACCACGGGGAAGTATGTACATTCAAACTACATCTCCAACCCCCAAAATAACTGGAAAGCATAATCGATCAACAACATGAGTAGAGTATATTCTGGAGTCTGTTTTACCTTTGTAACACAATAGTACGAGCCTCCCAGTTTCCATATCCGGCGAGCAATGATGTACTCCCTGTCACTGCAGAAGAAGGGGAACTGCAAGCAAGAAAGCAAACCATGATTACAAACTGATAACATGGCAGAACACGGAGCTAATTCACCATCTGAGACCCTGTCCGTACCTTGCGAACCCAATGCACTTTCATCATCCCGGTTGTCTGACACTCCTCCAGCGTCTTGTAAGAGATAAGCATATCATCCCACTTGTTGGTCATGCGGAACTCATCGTCCCCAAAGAAGTCCCTTACTTCGTCCGTCGTCGCATTCTCAAAGATCGTGCTGCTCTGGTACTGAGAAGGCCGGTTCTGGTTTCATCCAAGTACGTACAGGCCGAGAATTAGCACCGAAATTGGCATTTACTAGTAGTACTTCACAGGAACAGGGATAATCTACTGATGAGAAGTATCGCTCACGGTGGATCCCTCCTCCATGCCTGGTAGGTCATGTTGGGCAACGACTTCTCCATCATCTTGATCCACGCCTGGCCGCCGTCGTTGCCCTCCACCAGCCTCCAGAGGTTCACCAGGTCATCCTTCCCCACCGCCAGCTCCTCGTTCCCCATCTCCGATGACCTGCCGAGGCAAAGCGAATCAGCGTTACCGTCGTCAAAGACCGCCCCCCAATTTCGCCAAATCCCCACTGAAGAACGCGGGTTTGACCACAGCAACCCCCAAAGCACGAACACGAAGGACCAGGCACGCATTTCACCGAACGGCTCGCGGGCCTAGTAGCACGTACCCTTGCAGCAGCGAAGTATCCTCCTCCTGTCTCTGGTGCCGCGCCGCGTCGGTGGTGGTGTGGAGCCGGCGAAGTAGTCGAAAGTGCCGCGGAGGCGGTCGGGGAGCTGGCCCCTCCAGAAGTCGAGCGTGGTGAACTGCGGCGGGTCGGCGGTGGCGACGATGCCGGCCGCCCAGCGCGGGCGCCAGGCCCAGCCGAGCAGGAGGCCGACGAGGGCCGCCGCCCAGAGCGGGCCCGCGAGGAGCGCCATCTCGCAGGCCGCGCCCCACGCCGTCTTCTGCTCCAGCACCCTCCCCACCGCCGACAGCACGTACCCCATCGGAGCCGGAGGCGGGGGCGGTGGGGGGGCGGAGTTGTGGATTGCGGCAAGGGGAGAAAGGAATGGGGGCTTTGCGGCCTATCGGAGAGGATTTTTTTTGGCCCCTATCTTCTTGTTTATTGGTTTCCTTGGTGGAGCAAAGGAATGGTAAGGTGTGGTGCACGAGCTGGGATGTGGTGATCTGTGTGTGGACATGGTGCATGGACTTTGTCAAAAAAAAAATTATTCAATCTTAATATCTTTTTTTGGAACAAAATATTGGACGTCATAGTGTACTTACTTCCAATCAGGGCCTTTTGGCTTGGTAATGACTTTTAAGGCTTATTAGAAAAAAAGTGCTTATATGCATATACTTGAAAAGAAAGGAAGACTTCAAGGAGATGTGATGGCATAAGAACAACTAGAGGCGAAAGTTGACTGATATAGTATAAGCTCTGATCAACTCCATTGTTGGTTGAGAAGTCGTCTTCACATGCGTGTTTAATATGGTTTCCATGCCAGTGCCTTAAAGGTACAAAAGATGGCCTAAAGGCATCTAAGCTTTCATGAGGCTAAGAAATGCTGTCCCATAACAATCAAGTGTTAGACATAGACCGTCGAATAAAAGGACACATAACACTCGTTAGAACAACATTTGAATATTATCTTCCCAATGGAATTATCCAATGATAGAGATCTCTCATGCATATATGCTATGATTAGAATGAAGGGAATATAGGTTGGCATCTTTACTTGGTGATTATGCTAAGAAGTACAACCTTTGTTTCTCAAAATAAAACATATATTTTTAGTCAAAAGTGAACATAGTGTAACTATGACCAATCTTACAATATATGGTCGGAAACCCAAATGGAGGACGAGCTACCTGTAGCTCGGTTCTCCCAAAAAAAAATCTGCATTTTTTTTGCTTCAATTGTGCAAAGTTTTAGTAAAAAATCCTTCGTGTAGATAATCCTATGTTTTAGTAAAAAATCCTACGTGTAGATAATCCTATGTTTTAGTAAAAAATCCTACGTGTAGATAATAATGAGATCTACAACTGTGCAAAGTTTAAGTAAAAAAATCGTTCTATTTTGGGCTAGGCAAAATAGAGAAATACGCAGATCTAGAACTCTGAAAATTTTGAAATTTTACCAGAATTGTTATTTTTGTGTGGCCGAGAATCATACGGATTTTTACTTCAAAATTTATGTAGTGATACATCTCGACTTTATCTACATCTAGGATTTTTTCTCGAATTTTTTGAAATAGAAAATGTGGATTCAAGTTTTTTTGGAAACCGAGCTACATATATACTCGGCCTCCAAACGTCGTGCTCATATATGACCATTTACAAGATTTAATAGACATATTATAAAAATATATTCTATTCTTGAAAAAAGGGTTTTGATCCGCTATATAAATAAAACAACCACGATACAACTCGACACCACAATACACACCCAAGACAAGATACAAATGTGCTAAGGAACATCTACTACCACCCCAAACCACTCCAAGCAAACACTGGTTGAAGTCATTAGAGTCCTCCACCGTGACCGAGTCACCCAGAGACAAAGCCGCACCCGACAAACGATGGACCTCGACGGCGCCATCAATAAGGGAATGACACCAGAGTGGCGCCACCGCTTGATCCAAAGGATCAGAGGAAAACCATGACGACGCCTTCGTGAAGGAGACGACGCCACGGACACCACCGCTGTCACCCTGACCTAAGCCAGACAAGAACTACACCCCTGACAAACACGCTCCGCCTCCGACGTGTGGTGTGGCCATACGACATGCCGTAACACTCGCACCGAACGCCAAACACCACCACGCCGCCCGCACGACCTTGGCAACCAGCCGCACCCGAGCTATATATGAGCTCCGCCCGCTAGTCTATTGACATTGATTTGGTTTTCTAAAATTTATATTTTTATCTAAATAATTATCCAAACTCATTATACGTTGACTTTTGACTAAAAATATACGACTTATCTATGGAGCACATTGAGTAGTAAACTTTAACTCACCTACACTACTTGTGCTTGTCCTCTCTACACAACTATATCCCCTGCTTTAATAGAGAAATAACCAGCATATCCTATCCTCAGCTAACTTAAAAATGTGACATGCAACATGAGGGTGCGAGCGCAACTAGTTGTGAACATTAGTTTTCCCTATAAAACTATATACCCTGCTTTAATAGAGAAATAATCAGCATGTCCTATCCACTGAAAAAAAATAGCGCGATATAGCCCCGCTAATTGCACGCTATAGCGTCCTGAGAATGATCCCGCTAAATAGATCAGTGTACAATGTCTCGCTAATACTAGCATGCTATAGCACGAAATAGCACGCTAATAGCATATTTTAAGCCCGACGTTATTTTTCTGTAGCGCGCTATTTTTTCCCTCTCCTATCCTCAGATAATAAGGAAATTGCATGTCTAGTGTCTATCCACATCCCATCACTAGTTTTGTTTTCCTCACACATACGGCCAAAATACAGTATAGACCATACACGCGATGTGAGCATTTGGGCCTATGGACGCAGTGCAGAGACGTGGAGGGCTGCTGCCCCAAGCGATAAGGTGATTTGGGGAGAGAGGCCGAGGTGGCGCGTGTCGATTCCTGCGGGGCCCTGGTGCTCCACGCCGTCCAATGGCATCTCGCCACGTCGACGCGCCTAGTCCCATTAAGGGTAGTGTGACCATTGGCCAGCCAAGCAGCCAACAACAAAAAAAACGGCCGGCTTGCTATTGGTCCGTGGAGCTGGTGCCTCACCAACTGAACATCATCATCGTCGCTAATATGATTTTTAATCTGATCCTGCTTAATTGCCAATGGCATCTGAACCTCTACCGTATTTGTACATGCATGCATATCTATCATGTATCTCAAAGCTGCATATATTGTGGAGGGCGAAATTTTGACATTACCTCAATAATAAATAGATTTAAAAAATATCCTTATAGTGTAAGTAGAATAGCATATTGTGTAGCGCACTTTGCCATCACCTCACAAAGTCACAAGTCACAGATCACTTTTGTACTCGTAATTGCAAAAGTTTGCGATGATCGCAGCCTTTGCAGTTACCAAAGGACATAAACGGGTGATCCATACACTCTACCACAAAGAGTTCATAAGGGGTTGTGCACAAATCACCGCACTAGTTTAGTACTATAGTCCACAATACAAATGAGCAACGCATACATGATGACGGGATCAGCACTAGTTTATATTTTTTTGGTTCTACTTGGGTCTTGGGGGTCCTCAGTGCAAAAGCTAGCCAAGCTCCCCGTTAATGAATTGTTTGTTTAGTCTAATCAGTTGGTCCAAGGCGCATCTATGTGGGTGTCTCAAGTCAAGGGACAGCTAATGGGTAGCATGCATGGCTGCTACCTAAAGTTTAGCGTGTGCAGGCTCGAGCGTGTAAAACGTTTGCAATATGAAATTGCCTTAGCTATGGGCACCAACAAAGGGACGCCACACCGTACCTCTAAAGTATTGGACGGTGGTCAATTAAACCTGCTTCCCTCGTGGCTATTTGTTGTGCTCCACGTTTGCTTATCATGATTTACACATAGCAACTCATTGTTAGCATTAAGTTTAACATATTTCGCATGACGGTAAAATCTCGTAGCCGATGATGATGAAAGAAAATTTGCTCGCATATGCACTTCAATATTCAGGGTGGAGAGCATAACCTTCGCCATAGCCGAGTATGATAACAAAATCATCCACTGGTTGGTTTCTAGTTGACATTTTTTTGGCAAAATATGTGTATCATATTTGACTCCACACATATATATAGTAGTTAAATTGTAATGCATGGTCTCCCATGCTTAATCATCTAATAATCATATCTCCGACAATGACATGGCTTCTTTATGTAACCACCTATGCTATATAAATATATAATCTAATACGCATGCAGCTTTAGCTATACTCACATATCATAAACTATACATTTGATATACAACCGGTGTGTATAAAGGCAGGTTTGAAAAATCTAGGTCGATCAACTTGTCGAAATATCCAGAATGCAAGTTAGCTTATTCATATAGCGACGAGCAAAATAGTTGGCAAAGTGAAGTTTTGTTTGAGAAAATGGATTCACAAGTTAAGTACTTTTGGAACCAATTACAATTTATTTAGGAAATAAAACATTTAAAAAATGATCCATATTTACTAGAAAGAACAAAAAATAGGAAATTAGTTAGGTTGAATCGGTAATATTACTTGATTTGTGAATAAAATGTAGGGTTGATTATAAAGAATTTCTATAGTCACATTTATGTATCTTTAGAATTCTTAGCTATCTACTAAGTTTACTAAGACATTTAATATGTTATTTCCAATCTAACGGTCTTTTCATGTTAGTATTTTATTTTATTTTTTGTTGATTGGGCTCCATATTTTTCTTTTGAACAAGCTGACCAAAAGAAGGCATGGTCATTTCTTGGGCCGGGCCAGGCTTGGGCCGGGCCTAAAAACCGTCGCAGAAAACCCCAGGCCCGACCCGACAGTCGGGCCGCAGAAATCGGGCCTGAGCCCGACTAGGCCCGATCGGCCTGGCTCGGTCCTTCCTAAATTCAGGTTTTTGTTAAGCCTAAGCCCGGCCCAACCTGTCTGTCGGGCCCGAAATTCAAGCCTGAGCCCGGCCTGATGTGCAAGTCTAGCCCGGCCCGAGATTTGCGGGCCGGCCTGTGTCGGGCCGTCCGGGCCGGGCTGCCCATGGCCAGGTATACCTGTAGCTCTCGGAACAAAATTACTTTTGGGTATCCCTACCTAGAGGGTTCCCTTCGCGAAGGGCGATATGCACGTCTGTGCGCTCCTCCGCTGGCGCCACGTGGAGGCCCTGCAACGCGACCAACATCCACATGCGAACACAGAAGCTGGACGCAGTCGGAAGCCCCCGCGACCGAGAGGGCACGAAGCCTCCTGTACATGTACGCAGGGCCGGGCCAGCAAAATACGGGGCCCTGTGCGAAACTCTAAAATGGGGCCTCACCCCCTTTATATCAAAATCCACGATCGTTCCCTACCAAAGTGTCGATCGGGATGCGGCGATTGGTCGATCGAATACGCGGAGCAACTTAGAAAGCAACATAAGATGAATTGGCGCTTGGCTATTGCTCGACGGTTCTCATTTTGGTTTTCTCGCGTCACTACCATGATGAATCTATCGATGGGTGGACGGGCGGGGGGGGGGGGGGGGGGGGGGCTTTTCATGGACTACATGACCTCGCGTCCATGCACCCTAGGCGATGACCTAAAAAAATTAACTGTTTACGCTGAAAAATAAAAACTCCCTACGTTCCACAATATAGGATGTTTCAGATGTTTTACATGTTGTCTAGATTCAGACAAAAATGAGTAAAAATATACACTAGAACGTGTCTAAATACATGTGTATACATTTGTATATGAAAAAGTCTAAACCATCTTATACTCCCTCCGATCCATAATAAGTGTCGCAGTTTTGAACTGGTGTCGCAGTTTTGAACTGCGACACTTATTATGGATCGGAGTTAGTATTATGGAAGGGATGAAGTAATTTTATTTGTCATATCTCAATTGTTCATAAATTGTACAAACACATTATCATAACTAGATGTAAAGATATCAAAGGTAAAAGCATCATAGTTATATACCGCAACCAGGTCCCTAGTAGTCTCTATTTGACTAGTTCGTTGGGCAACAGATGATCAAGGTTTTCTGATCATGGACAATTACGTCGGTTGACAACGGAGTCATATCATTAGGTGAATGATTTGATGACATACCCAGAATATAGAAACGTAGTGTTCATACCTTCGACCGTGAACACTGCAGACCAGACCGCGGCCGCCGACCAGCTCCCAAGAACCTACAGCTTCCTCCCTCAAGCGCTGCCCATCCCATCTCGCCTCTCCCTTGACCCCGCTGAGCTCCGCTCTGGCGAGCTCGCGTCGCTCCGGCCTCCTGCTCCTCCTTGTGGCTGGTGATCGAGGATCGTGGGCAGAGCTTCCTCGACATGATCAGAGTGGTGTCTAAGGAGCGGAGGATGTCGAGGAGGTCGTTGAACTGCGACTGCCGCCAGGTCTCGGACGAGGGCCTGTCACCGCTTGCCTGAGGCATGATCCGGACACACAGCAGCGCGCATGCAGGTGGGGCTTTGCGGGTCAAGTTCTGATGACTGATGGGGACACGGAAGAAGGGGCGGAGGGGATGGAGATCGCGGCGTCTACTGACGGGGAGGGAGGCGGAGTCACGGAGACGTCCACCGATGAGAAGGGATGTGGCGGCCGGCGGGGCCTCGCCTCCACCCAAGAGATCCACCATTGGAAGGCCCGGATCGATCCGTTCTCCTCGCACTGGATATGGCGTATGGCGGCGGCCTGGCCGGTCGATGGTGCCACTATGGCCTTTGGGAGCTTTCTTCTTATTTTCTTGGAATTTTGAGCTGTCCAACCCCTTCGCTAGACCATGGGTCAGGGTTGCAGGCCACCTTTAGTGTTCTGAAGATTAATCCAAACGGTGCTTTCAGTATTCATACTGGTCAGGGAGGTTGGGGCTTGGCCTCAGGGTTGTTGCTTCTACTAAATCTGGGCGACACTGGTTCTGAACATCTACCGAACGTACGGGCACGGATCCGGTGCCTCTCCTTCGATTTTCTCTCTCCCTTTTGCTGGTACACCGGTGGGCGCAGCCACCACGGGATAGCCAGATCCTCATCCGGTGCGTAGCCTGCTGATGCATGTAAAATGCATACATGAACTTTGCATTATTTTTACTTATATTCCAGTCATATTTGCATCATATAAGGGTTATATCACTGTTTTATAATGATTTTGGGAATATTTGATATGTTTCCTATTTTTATGGAATTAACCCTGCGCAGGCAGAAAACCCTATTTCTATATTTTAATGTTTCAGCGACCCAAACGACGTCCAAATGAACGAGCATCAGTTTTTGGAAGGAACAAAGCGTGGGAGCGAAGGAAGCAAACAAGCGGAGGCCCGAGGGCCCAGATGAGTGGGCCCACACGGCCCAAGTACCTGGCCGCGTGGGACCCCCCACTTTGGCCCTCGGAGCTCCGTTGCCGTGATCTTTCCTCCACCGACTCCGTTTTGACCTAAAAACGCCTATAAAAATAGTCCCCCGACGTTCTCTGGAAGGAGCGCCGCAGAAACACAAAAACACCAAAACAGAGACCTGGAGTTGCAGATCGGAGGGGGAAAACTCTGGCAGGGCGCTGCCGGCGTGGTCTCCATCTTCTCCAACGACTTCTCCACCGTCTCCATGATGAATAGGGAGTAGTCCACCTCTGGACTATGGGTTTGTGGAAGTAAGTTATGTATCTCTCTCTCTCAAGCTTCACTAATTAGTACCGTATGAGCTGCTGAACATGATTACGGTCATCTATGTAATACCTTTGTAGTGGATCTTTTTATGAGTTAATATATGTTTGAGATTGCAATGGTTTTGTTTCAGTTATGAAAGTAGATGCATATTATGTACCCCGTTCTTATTTACTTGTGATGATCAAGCATGTTTATGAGAGCGCGTGAGGGGGAACGTGTGCATTAGTTGGAGTAACGGGGGGTGGCTAGTGCAGTGAACGTGAGAGAAAGTTCTGCCATTTTAATCATAAGAAACACCTTTCCAACAACTTTTACCACTTTTCTATTTTCTGCCATTTAAAAATCCGAAAATACAAAAACACTTTTACATCTTGCATTCATCATATAAAACCCAAAAATATCATTTATCATTGCTACCACCATCCTTGCATATTTATTTACTACCATTGCATATTTATTTCTTGTTTGCATTGCATATTATCTTGATATCATTCTCACACCTTGTGCTTGACAACCACTAGGTGAGGTTGAGGACCAAAACATTTACTTTGTTTTGTAGGTAACCAAAAGAAGGATAGGAAAGATAAATCTTCACTACTGATTCCCCGAGAGTTCGATATTAAACCCTCGAGTCACCCCTCGTGGGGAAAACACGTCTTCCACTTACTACACACTCTGCACTTGGAGTCTTAACCTAACCCATTTACTTTTCACGCAGGTAACTACGTGAAGGGCCATCAAGAGTGCTTTCTGGCGCCGTTGCAGGGGAAGATACGAAGCTTCCTGCAGAATATTTTTCCCGTCAACTACACGCCATCAAGACTGTTTTCTGGCGCCATTGCCGGGGAATCATTGCTGAAAGGTTTATCCAAGGGTCCCCTGCACTAGCTCTGTTTTCTGGCGCCGGGTTTATCCATGGATATCTCACCAAGTCAACTTCATCACCAACTTGTGCTAACACCTAAGCTTGGGGAGGTTGCACCTACGTGAGCATCATCTTATCCATCTTTACCTTCAAAGCAATTTATTTTGTTTTGTCATTGTCTTGCATGTCATATTTCGGTTTGCATATTTTATTTTCAGTTTTCATCTAAAAACATAAAATCCATAAAAATTAAGTGTTGTTTTTAATATGTTTTTTAAGCTATTGGGAAGAAGTTTGGTAAGGAAACTTGAAAGCTGAATTTTATTATCTCATTGTTACTATGGCATTTATGAATCATGCCTCGCTGCATCTTGCTTTATATGAAAGTGCTTATGCTATTGCTCCTAAAGTGGTTGAAACTACTATGTCTGAGGTATCTAAAGTGGGATTTAAAATCCCCGTTGGTCATGTTAAAAGTGTTATGAAAAATCCATTTACAGGGGATGGAACTAAGTCTGCACGTGAACACGTGGAGACAATTGAAGACATATGTGGTTTATTTAGGCTTCCTGGTATTTCTGATGATCAGGTGAAAAGGAAGCTATTATATTTGTCTTTATCTGGTAATGCTCGTATTTGGTTCAGGTCTTTGGATGAAGAAGTCACTATTGAATGGAGTATTTTGAGGGAGGTTTTCTTTCTTAAGTATTTTACTCGTAAAGAAGTTTATGATAACCCATGCTATTATGATGAAACTAATAATGCTCCTTTACTTTTCAATGCTACTAGTGAACTTATTGATGATAATGAGGAGTGTTGCTTAAATATGCTATATGATAATGCTTTAGATGATGGTCCTATGCTTATTGATAATCCTCCATGTTTAGAAGTTACTAAATTATGTGAGGATAAAATGATATACTTGCTGTTTGTGATGTTACTCTTACTCATGAGAGTCCTACTTTGTTTCTGGATTCTCCTAATTACACCATAGAGGAGAAATTTGCTTATGTTGAGAAATACTTATGTGGTTTGCAATTACCTTTAGTTCCAAATCTTTGTTGCAACCATGATATTAAACTTGATATTGATCTTAATAACTATTTTGAAAGAGGGAAGCATGCTAATGAATTCCATAATAAATTTAATAATCCTCTTTATGTGCCTAAATTATCTAAGTTGAATGATTCTTGTGGTTATATGGTTGAATTTATTTCTACTACTTGCAACTATTATGAAAGAGGAGGTGATAAGAACCCTCTTTATGTTACTAATAATTATATGCTGCAAGTAAATATTGTTAATATGCATTGGGAAACTTCTATTTATGGTGATTCATTCATATACAAATGCCAATGCATAGAAAGAAAGTTAGACTTCGTTGTTATTACTTTTGTGTTTTGTTTTTCTCTCAACTAGGATTCAACTTGACTATTATTTTGATTGGTTTGAGAACACCATGGGATCCTGGTATTATGCATGAACACTTCCCAAGGAAGAGGGACACACCAAAGATCAAGCTCCCTCATGAGCTTTGTCCACAATAAACATTAAGTAAGAATTATGCATGAACACTTCCCAAGGAAGAGGGACACACCAAAGATCAAGCTCCCCATGAGCTTTGTCCACAATAAACATCAAGTAAGAAGCCTAGCTACATGGCTATAAAGAAAGCGCTTTACGGGAGGCAACCCGGTTGTTTTTATTTTCTTTGTGTCCTCTTGCTGTAACAAGAGACTTTGTGTTTAGTTTAGTTTCTGTAATTTTTAATAAAGTGCCAAGTTTTACTCATTTTGTTATAAAAAGTTGCTTATAGCGTTCGGAGATTTTATTCCTGCACGAATCTGTGCACGGTATGATTTTTAATTTTTATTCTGTAACTCCGAATGAGCTCATATTTGAACTGTAGTAGCAACTTTTCATCCTCTGTATGCATGAATTTTTCGGAATTTTCCGACAAAGTTAAGTAGGGTAGAAAAATACGTTTTGCTGCTGCTGTTTTTCTGGACAGATTCTGTCCCATTTTGTTTGATGCATGCTTAGAACTTTTAACATGAATCTTTTTGATCCAATTGAGTTTATGAGTAGGCATACAACATTATACACTTTCTGGACATTCATATGAATTTTTGTCTAAGGATTATATGCAGCAAGAAATCTATTTGTTTATCACTACTAATGTGCCCCACAGAAAAAGAAATGGGAGAAACGGTGTTTTGAAGTTTTTTCACAGGGATTAGAGGAGATGCACCAAGAGCTATCCAAGGATGGTGAAGACCATAAGCTTGGGGATGTGAAGACAACCCCACTGGACCTACACACTCTCGGTTTGCACACGTCTAACTTCTGTTTTTCGATCGAAACACTTTATCGCATAAACTTGGAGCGTCTTTTTGTTTGTTTAGGTTTGATTTTTATTTTGTGAGACCACCACACTATCATTTATATATGAGAGAGCTACTGGAAATTTGGGTTGAATTATGTTGGATGCTATTATAAGATTGGGAAAAGGGATGTTGAGTTGATTTTAAAAGATACATATAATTGCATGATTCATGAGCTTGTTAATGAGTAATAATTTGCAAATATTTTATCAAGAGCTATCTTTTATTCATGTTTTGATGCTAAATGTTATTCTACCTTGTTTTAACATGGATTAGTTAGTTCTATGGACACTCATGCATGCATTTAGATGGTCAACTTTCTCCCTCTTGCTAGCCCAAAAATTCCAACAAGCAAAAACTTGTTTCCAACACCTTCAACCAAAGTTTTTCCAGTGAGTCCACCATATCTACCTATTAGCTTTATGCTATTCCGAGTATGTTTATCATGATATTTGTGTTATCTATACCTCTGAATGAAAATGCTTATGTTGTTGATTGTTGTGGGAAAAGTTGGTTATAGAGCTCTCTCGAACTTGATGCACACTTTACTTTCATTGCATAAATAAAAATGACCCATTGTGATTAAAATTATGATGTTGTGGACTTGACAAATGTCTTTGGTTGAGAGTTAGCTCATATGTGCTGTCACATGGCAAGCTTTCAACATTGCACTTCATCTCATTTAGTTGATATCATGTACTTTTGTTTATGGATGCTTACCATGGGTGAAATAAATGGGAAATGAAGTGAGTTTAAATGAGTTTGTATAAATGGTTAGAGAGACGCCTGGGCCGCTAATCTAAGCCATGCATCATTCATGGTGGAAATTTACTTACATGCTATGGTGAACCTTCTGTGATACACCTTACAATAAAAAGCTATCCAATGGTAAATAAAAAGGGTGTTGAGATTGTTCATTGTGTTTGTTTGTCTTGTCATTTTGATATGGGCTTGTTCCATATCCTGGGACAAGAGGTACCCCAGTTGACGCTCTTAATGATACTATTATTACTTACAATGATATTTAACTTGAACTTGCTTTGTTTTCCAAGTTGAGTAACACATGGAGTAGGTACTTGTATTCAAGGGGCATGAGACTTTCAACCTGTACTTTGTCAAGCACACTACTCATATTGCTTTCACTTTAAACTTAATCATTCAAGATGCTATGATAGGGGAATGAGAGCTTGACACCAAGGATTACCATATTACAATCATTAACTTAAGTAGAGAAGTTCAGAAGTTAGATGAAATTTATTCATGCTTTACCTCTACTCATATATATATCTTTCCAAAGTGTCCACCTTTTATATTCAGATTTTCATCAATACTCTATGACCATTGTAGGATGTTCTTACTTTTATTATGCATACATGTGGTCCATAGTACTTCTTCTCTTATGTTACACTTTGTGAATTATCATTGAACATCCTTGCATTGAATACTTGATATCACTTCATAAACTATCTTGCATATTGCTACTCCTTTTAAGAATGAATCATTTGACTCTATGTAGCAATAGTAATCATCTTTGATATCCATTGATAGTATTAAATTGCAAAGTCCATGTTAGTTTTATCACCTTCATACTCGAGGACGAGTATAGGTTAAGCTTGGGGATGTTGATGCATGTAAAATGCATACATGAACTTTGCATTATTTTACTTATATTCCAGTCATATTTGCATCATATAAGGGTTATATCACTGTTTTATAATGATTTTGGGAATATTTGATATGTTTCCTATTTTTTATGGAATTAACCCTGCGCAGGCAGAAAACCCTATTTCTATATTTTAATGTTTCAGGGACCCAAACGACGTCCAAATGACCTGAAATTTACGAGCATCAGTTTTTGGAAGGAACAAAGCGTGGGAGCGAAGGAAGCAAACAAGCGGAGGCCCGAGGGCCCAGATGAGTGGGCCCACGCGGCCCAGTACCTGGCCGCGTGGGACCCCCCTTTGGCCTCGGAGCTCCGTTGCCGTCGATCTTTCCTCCACCGACTCCGTTTTGACCTAAAAACGCCTATAAAAATAGTCCCCCGACGTTCTCTGGAAGGAGCGCCGCAGAAACACAGAAACAGAGACCTGGAGTTGCAGATTGGAGGGGGAAAACTCCGGCGGGGCGCTGCCGGCGTGGTCTCCATCTTCTCCAACGACTTCTCCACCGTCTCCATGATGAAGAGGGAGTAGTCCACCTCTGGACTATGGGTTTGTGGAAGTAACTTATGTATCTCTCTCTCTCGAGCTTCACTAATTAGTACCGTATGAGCTGCTGAACATGATTACGGTCATCTATGTAATACCTTTGTGGTGGATCTTTTTATGAGTTAATATATGTTTGAGATTGCAATGGTTTTGTTTCAGTTATGAAAGTAGATGCATATTATGTACCCCGTTCTTATTTACTTGTCATGATCAAGCATGTTTATGAGAGCGTGTGAGGGGGAACGTGTGCATTAGTTGGAGTAACGGGGGGTGGCTAGTGCAGTGAACGTGAGAGAAAGTTCTGCGATCCACTTGGGTATCTTACCTTACTTTGTTGCCTCACTAGGGATAAAAAGAAATACCATGCTACCGGAGATGTGGGTGTGACCATTGCCACTACTCCATGACTAGATCTAGCATGTTCTTATTTTAACTTCATGTCATGATACTTATTGCTATACTCTGAGTTATCTTAATTACTGAGGTGTTATGATTTAGTTCGCATCTTGGTGGAGTATAAGAGAGACTAATAACCAAAAGGTCTCTATGTTAGGACGTGATGCCCATATAATTATAACTTGTCATTAAACTGTTGTGTTGCAATCTCATATGTCAACTCTAGTGTTCCATTGTCTACCACTTTATTAAAGAGAGAGTGCATTTGTGAAACCATGAACCCCGGTCCATTTTTAATCATAAGAAACACCTTTCCAACACTTTTACCACTTTTCCATTTTCTGCCATTTAAAAATCCGAAAATACAAAAACACTTTTACATCTTGCATTCATCATATAAAACCCAAAAATATCATTTATCATTGCTACCACCATCCTTGCATATTTATTTACCACCATTGCATATTTATTTCTTGTTTGCATTGCATATTATCTTGATATCATTCTCACACCTTGTGCTTGACAACCACTAGGTGAGGTTGAGGACCAAAACATTTACTTTGTTTTGTAGGTAACCAAAAGAAGGATAGGAAAGATAAATCTTCACTACTGATTCCCCGAGAGTTCGATATTAAACCCTCGAGTCACCCCTCGTGGGGAAAACACGTCTTCCACTTACTACACACTCTGCACTTGGAGTCTCAACCTAACCCATTTACTTTTCATGTAGGTAACTACGTGAAGGGCCATCAAGAGTGCTTTCTGGCGCCGTTGCAGGGGAAGATACGAAGCTTCCTGCAGAATATTTTCCCCGTCAACTACACGCCATCACCTGCATGCGTAGCAGCTTCTCGTGAGTGCTGGCAGAACGAGGATCGACCGTCTGTGGGTGCTACCAGAAAGTAGCGTTCTTTCTTTTTCTTTTGTGATGAGAATAAGAAATAGGAGCCCATGGCTGCTAGCTGCATTGTATACGGCGGTTTAATTTAAATACATATATCTTGAAAATTGAGTTATGCAAATGATTGCGTACATATTCACGATTCGACGGGCTAAAAACATTCAATAAAATCCAAGTTGAGACTATTTTTTCTTACTAAGGATAATGAGAAGAGTTGGGCGTATGCTTTACAAAACATGCGAGACTTCAATAGTTCCGTTGTCACAATTGTTGTTCAATCATGTCTCACTGCAAATCTTTTTTATCATCCAGTTGCAACGCACGGGCATTTTTGCTAGTAATTTTAAAATTTAAAACCAGCTGCAATGGATGATGTATAGGCCCGTACCAAGACTATTAAGTTGCAGTAAAGAGGATTCGAACCGACTACCTGGACCTGCGGTTAAAAAGAATTATTCCTAGGTGTTAACCACTTCACCATGGGTTCTTTTGTGCACGCATGTTTCTGTTGTTTTTAAGAACAAAAAAAAAAAAAAATCAAATTTTGGGCCCCCAAAATTTGGGGCCCTGTGCGGCCGCACATGTGGCACACCCATGGGCCCGGGCCTGCGTGTACGGAACGAAGCCCACGCGTACGTCCTCCACCGGAAGCAATTGTATGTACAGATCGAGGCAGTGCACAGTCACGAGAAAAGTAAAATCCAAAAAAAGGAGTTGTACATGCCGTTACGGACGTACATCCTAGATCGATCGATCCATCGGAATAACGTGTACATAGCTTGTACAACTAAGTTATTCAACTAACTAACAGACTAACAGGTTATACAACTACACTAGGATTAGGTTTGTACAACTAACAAGACAAAAGGTTATACAACTATATAGACCTATGTTCTATAACTAGATATAAACATGTTGTACATACACATGTTGTATAACTAAACAGACACAGGTTGTACAAAAAGACAGATGCAGGTTGTACAGACACATGTTGTACAGCTATTCAAACACATGTTGTACAACTATGCGGAAACAGTTTGTACAGACACATGTTGTACAACTATACAGACACAGGTTGTACAACTATATATAACCGGTAGTACAAAAAAAAAGTTCATCGAAACCTATCAACATGAGATCTAGTTTTGAAGATCTCGACGCTCAAAAGTGAAAACGGTTCGTAATTTGGATAAACGGTTCTTAAGATATTTCATTTTTAAAATTCGGATTTGAAAAATAAAAGGCAAAAAGGAAAACTGCATGCCCACGTATGTGCATGCCCTCTTTTCTCTCTCATATTCCCTACTTTCAATCTAATTGTGACACATGGCAGACATGCAAACAAACAAAATTGAATCATGTGAGGAGAAACCGACACTTGTCACAATTAGATCGATGGTGAAGTTCCCTTTGTAAAGGGAACCCTTTTTGTAGTGATTGCCATTACTTTTTTATCAGAACTTCACTTGGTTTTTTTTTTGAGAGAAGTTTCCGTTTTGTAATTGAGGGGTATTAGGTTTCATTTTGCCAGACTAACTATACAGGCCCAAATCGAAGCCTAGCGATATCTTCCACGGCCCGGCCCACCAAACGCGTCTCGTCGCCTCCACCTCCACCTCCCACTCGCAGAGTGAGCCAAGCCAGAGATAACTCGGACGCGCCGGCAACCGCACGCCGTCGCCAGCCATGGCCACGGCCTCCACCTTCACCTCCCTCTCCGCCGCGCACCTCCTATCTCCGGTCCCATCACGCCCTCGCCCCCTCTTCCGCGCCTTCGCGGCCTCGGGGTCCGGCAAGCAGAAGCCCAGCAAGTCCAAGTCCAAGGGCAAGGGCAAGGGCAAGTCGCTGGAGCCGCCTCCCGACGTGGTGGTCCGCCGCGCGCCGGCGGGGAGCGCGTCGGTGTTCGAGCAGCAGCGGACGGAGGCGGGGTTCAACCCCGGCGGCGGCGGGAAGGGGCCGACGGAGGAGGAGGTGCGGCAGCGGCAGGCCACCGAGAGCGCCTTCCTCTTCGCGTGGCTGGGCCTCGGCGCCATCATCCTCGTCCAGGGCCTCGCGCTCGCCGCCTCCGGTAATCCATTCACCTGGCAATTTCGTTTCAGACATATGCAGCTGTTTCTAGAACTAGTGGGGGTGAACTGTACAAGGAATCCGATTTGAGCATTGGAAATTCAGGGAGGTGCGATGATAATATGATATGACTAGTCGAATGCCCGTGCGTTGCTACGGTCCATTAATTATTTTTCTTGCCAAACATATAAATATAGTAGACATAATATTCACATGTATACAAAGAGATAAACACATAATTTAAAAAATTAATATCATACTATAACTGAAATGCCTGTGTGTTGCGACATAATACATATTGTAATGGAAGCGTGAGAATACAAACTTGGCGCGATTCTATAAGCCAAATTAACAAACTTGGCAAGCTATTTTATAAGTAAAATTAATTACCACATTGTAATGCACTCGTTCTTAGTTAATTGTGTTTTGAAGATTACTTACAAGACAATAGGGAGATAAAATTAAATATACTAAGAACCAAAGAAATACATGTCCATCTTTCAAATTTCTAATTCAGAATTCGTCGAATATTTCTAAAAAAACATCCGCGATTAGTGGGCTGTTTTACGGTTATCAATAGAGAAGCTCTAAGTGGAATATTGCGTATTTGCTCTAAGCCAGGCAACCCCAAAGTGCTTAAAATTTGCATAACCAAAATTGTGCATTTTTCACACAAAAAATTGTGAAATTGTGGCTAACATAACTACAATTGCTAGCCATTAGGTTATACACCGAGGATATATTGAAATTGGATGAGTTTTTTCCTCTCTGCAAAATAATATCCAGATGCTTGGATGAGGTGGGACAAGAGATAAGAAGACAAGGGGTTATCTGTAAATTTACCAAGATTGCTTCCTGTCCGTTAGATACAAATCGAACGATCGTGGATGAAAGATGGCAGGCACACCATCATCACCAACTGTGGTTTTTATAGGAGTAGAGATGAGTGTTAAGAAGCATGAAGGTACAGTGTAATGTAGTACTGACTTGAGAGTGGCTTCGTTACAGATTGCATTTACAATCTGCAAGGCTGGAAAAACCTTGTAGCAAACCTTAAGTTTCGTTAATGAAGCTGAGGGCATGCCCCTTGGATGTAAAAGAACTAACTTCAGTCCTGTCAGTGTGAAGAATCATCCTGGCTTTGTTAATGTTTGACACACCTTGCATGTTTGCCATGATATTGTTGACGTGTTCAGTGATGGTAACTGAACTGAAGTTAAACTTGTGGGTTGTTGGCTGATGTGTAGGACTCGTCGTCGCCTTGGCTCGTTCTAAATGAGCCGAGTAATCATATTTGAAAAACTTTAAATTGCTAAGAGAGATCAAGACTTTGAAACTGTAGAACTGTTGACTCAAGTAGTAATCATGTTTGAACCTTCTTATGGCATGCAGGTTTTCTACCCACAGAATGGGACAGTTTTTTAGTCAAGTACCTTTATCCTTCGTTCACTCCGACAGTACTCTTGTTTCTCGGGGCACGACTGGATATGGTGTCTTCAAGTACTTCGAGGGCGAGAAAATCAAAAGCTAGATTGATAACAACATCAGGGTGAGGCTAAATGTTATCATCCCAGTGAATATCTATTCTTTGCTTCATTTGTTCTGTTCGACTCTATCAGTCCAACTTGTGATGCTCTTCATTTCTGTAGATAGAATATTTTTTTACTGCACAGATGTGGGGGGAGGGGAGACCAGCCTGAATAGTTTCTATATAATCTTAAGTATAAGTAAATATCTCTTGTTATATAATCTTAAGTATAAGTAAATAGAGCGCCAGAGACACAACATCATCGCTTAGTGTGTTATTATGGTATTCCTATATGTCCTTTCTTCTACATGTTTTACATTGTAATAGACGTTCTACATTTTCGAAAAGCATCACCTGTGTGCCTTTTATTTTAGATGTTGCTAAAACAATAGCTACAGACATGTGGTTTGCCTTTTGTGCAATGTTTTATGCTCGTCTTACATTCATGATCAGTCTTACCATCTAGGTACACATGGAAACTTGATTTTTTTGCTGTTTGGTTTATTGTCCATAGACCACATTATGATCCCCTTTTTTTCCTTTCTGATGCAGCATCTGGAGCAGAGTTTGCAAACTTCCGTATTACTGCATGGTAAAGGCAAAGTATCTCTGAAGAAATCTCTTTTGTTGTCAACACAGATTGATGATCTTGTTTGTAATGTTAATAGCCATCGTATACTTCTGTGAAACCTGTATGGCGGAGACATAATTTGGTTCCATTAGTCACCTTACAGATTTTTCAGGTTACTTGTGTCCAGCATTTGTGCAGTGTAATTGCATGACATGTAAATGTTATAGTGAGGCTAATTGAATTTTGGTATGGTTATTTCTTAACTAAATCCAAAACAAGATTCATAATCCATATATCTGACTATGAGCATCAGTTTGCAAATTACTTTGAAGTTAATTCGTGGCCGGCTTAGCCAAATCATCTGTATCTGGCTTAGCCGAATTATCTATGTCTTGTTGTGATTGTTCAGTATCACTGCTTTTGTTGTCTACGAGATCCATTTACGATGTCAATCGGTTCAACGAACTTGCGTTTGAATTAGGAAGAAATCAACTGATGCACCCAACGCTAAGGATAGATTTGTGCAGTGTGGATCACATTAGCCACCTGGCGGTCGACTGCACAGTATACATGTGTTTATCTTGCTAATCTTTGGTATCCCTACTTTGGTTGTCTGCTACCGTCATGCACCGTCAATCGGATTGGACTTGCACACCGCATGCCATTTTTACGCTTTCAGTTGATCGAAGTAGCAGGTCGTCCATGCATGCACCCAACACATACATTTTCAGCTCAACATCTCAACGCGGAGACAAGCAAACATGACCAAATGAAATCAAAATAAAGAACACAGATGATAGTTTAGATTACTGCATCTGAAACATATGGAGAACCGTAGTAGCTACCTGAGACAATTGACGAAAACTAGTATTACCCTTCTATATCCAGGGCAGGATGGTACGATTTGTTTTTAGAAACTAAAAACCATGCATAGGTCTCTGGAGGGAATTAGGAAGCAGGAAACTTTGAGATGAGCTCCTTCAGGCCGGAGTGGCTGGTGGTCCTGATGATCTTGTCCAAGCAATCAGCCGTGAATACCTTGTGCAGACTTGTGTGAGATTTGATGAAATCCAAGCAGATCTCCTTTAGCCAGCGGCTGCCGCTCCTGTCAGCCACAAAAATAATGTCTGCCACAGTTGTCGCACATATGTAGCTACTGCCCAACATCTCTTCACAAATTGTCTTGAGCTTTTGGAGATCATATCGAACAGCAGCTTCAAGCAACTTTAGCAAAAATCTTGGTTCCAATTCATATCTTTCTACTTCACCACTCTCTTCTTCTGCTTCACCACCCTCATCATATGCTCCATCATCCTCAGTGCTGTCTCCTTCCGTTCCATATGCTTCATCCTCATGAATATTAATGTCTTCATCTGAAAGTGTGTCGGTGTAGATGAAGATAAGCAACATACTAAAGACATTTGCGTCGATGTCATTTATCCTCACAACTCTTGCCGCAGCAGCACCCTCGTCTAAGCCACCAAAGAGCTGTGCCTTGAAGACCGTCGATCGGGCTGCAAGCACAAACTGGTGCGCCACGAACTTTTTGCCGCCAACCTTAAACGTTATGTCAGCACCCTCCTTTGTGAGGAGAAGGTTGCTGAAATGGCTTTGCATGTCAGATTGCGGCACCTTGACCGGAGCAGTGGTTCCGGCGGCCTGCTCCATAGTGTTGTTATCCGCCTTGATGACAACAACGTCGCATCGGATGACGAACCTGTCGTTCTTCAGATGCCTTGATCTTTCCAGAACCTCATGTTGCATGAACTTTTTGTAGCCGAACTGATCTTTATTATTAGAGAAGAAAGGGAAAAACATTTGGCTTTCACGGATAACCGCTGGGACCCTTAACTCAGGTTGATCAATGAAACTGAATTCAAACGTAGCCGTGACGCCTTTGCTG
The DNA here is from genome assembly GCA_947311845.1 of Poa pratensis. Taxonomy (NCBI): domain Eukaryota; kingdom Viridiplantae; phylum Streptophyta; class Magnoliopsida; order Poales; family Poaceae; genus Poa; species Poa pratensis. The sequence continues at coordinate 14,212,259 of CAMZMU010000034.1, forward strand.
ACATCCTCGCCAAGGTAAAGGAAAACCCCCATATATTTTTGACCATCCTTGTCACATTCATCGGGGTAGTACTCGACGATCCAACGATGGCCTCCAACCAGGAAAGGACGGGACTTGATGCACGCCCCAGCTGGTGATGTGCCTTTGGTACGGGAGTAGCCTTGGACGACGAGCAAGTGGTACCCGCTATCGGCGCCTGCATCGACGGGCGACAAGGTGAAGTCGCACAGCTTGCCATCCACGATGAAGGACACGCCGGCGAAAGCCATGTCCGCCGAACCTCGACCCTCGAGTGGTAGAGCTGGGACAAACATGGCATGAGAATCAGCTAAGATGAGGTGCAGTATGTACACGATGAAGTACTGGGAAAAGAATGATGTAAGAAAAAAAATCAAGAGGCAGGGGTAAGCATACCTTCACGACCTTGAAGCATATCAAAAGGCAGGAGTAACACATACCGACGATCGTAGTATATCGCCGGACAGCCGCGCAGGGCGAAGATGAGACGAGCCCGTCGAGGAGATTTGCGAAAGGAGGATTGGAGAGATCAGGGCTGAGGATGGGCAATTTGTATACACTCCTCCACTTCTCAAAACCTGATCGTGTTCACACGTGAACCGTTATTCCCGAGCGCCCCTCTGCCTCCTCGATGGCTTAAACACGCAGTAGGCTGTGTTAATGCAGGCTTTACAGTTCCGAGGAGACAATCGCTTGCGCCTGACCTGAAATCGGTTCATTTCGTCCACACTAGCGGTCTAGCACTGCGTGCGTGCAACTGAAGAAAAATGCCGCAGACGCAAAAGTCCGATTACGAGCGTCGCCTCCCGAGCGAGCCGACCGGGCGGCCCTTCCCTCTGCTCCGGCCAAGGTCCGCCCCCCCTCCCTTCCCTCTCGCTACCGCCGCCGGCGGGCGCTGCCGGGCGTTGCCCGCCCGGTGCCGTGCGCGGCCGGCAACGGCGGCTTTCTTCTTTACCCGCGGCGCAGAAGGGTGGCTCGGGAGCGCGTTCTGGCGGCGGTGCAGGCAGGCCGGCGACGCTCCGGCTCAGGCAGAGTGGCGGCGGGGCGAGGGTGGTGGCTGGTGCGAAGCTTGCCGGCGGCGCCTGATGACCCACAAGTATAGGGGATCGCAACAGTCTTCGAGAAAAGGAAGTAAAACCCAAATTTATTGATTCGACACAAGGGGTGACAAAGAATACTTATAAGCCTTAACAGCGGGGTTGTCAATTCAACTGCACCTGGAAAAGCACTAGTAACAAGGGTGATGTGAAACCAGCAGTAATATGAGAGTAATGGTAACAGTAACACAGAGACAATGGCACCAGAAAATAGTTGCATGCGTGGAGTTGACGGTGAAGCAATGATGATTACAGATGGACCGGGTTCCTAGCTATCTAAACTAGTGGTAACTCTCCAAACAAATAACATGTGTTGGGTGAACAAATTACAGTTGGGCAATTGATAAAATTGTGAGGACATGAGAATGCATATATATATATGAAAGATGACTACTATGATATTTATTTTGGGCATTACGACAAAATACATAGACCGTTATCCAACTGCATCTATGACTAATAATCCACCGCCAGGTTAACATCCGTATCCCCCGTTGGTATTAAGTTGCAAGCAACGGATAATTACATTAAGTAAAGTGCATAATGTAAGCAACACATATGACCGTAGACATAGCATTGTTATATTATCCCTAGTGGCAACAGCACATTCACAACTTTAGACGTTGCTGTCACTCGCCCAGATTACTGGAGGCATGAACCCACTATCGAGCATAAATACTCCCTCTTGGAGATACAGGCAACTACTTGATCAGGGTAACCACAAGTACCAGAGAGCATGCAAGATCATAAATAACATATAAAGATAGATTGATAATCAACTTGATCATAATTCCACAATTTATCGTATCCCAACAAACACAACACCAATTACATCAGATGAATCTCAATCATGTATGGCAGCTCATGAGACTATTATATTGAACAACATGGGAGAGAGAGTACCAACTAGCTACAGCCAAGAACCCGTAGTCCATGGGGAACTACTCACAAACCATCATGGAGTCGAAGTGGAGGAGGTGTGGTCGATGGAGATGGCTCCGGGGTCAATCCCCGTCCCGGCAGGGTACCGGAACAGTAACTTCTGACCCCCGAAACTTGTCTTCGATGGCGGCGGAGCTGCGGAACTTTTCGTGGAATATGACTGATGTTTTTAGGGGTTTTCGGGGCAGGAGCATTATATAGGCGAAAGAGCGACGGCTGGAGGCACCCGAGGGGCCCACACAACCCCAGGGCGCGGGTCCTCCTCCTGCCGCGCCCAGGGGTTGTGTGGAGGCCTCGTGGCGCTCCTCCGTCTCCCCTCTGAACTCCGTGTACGTGTCGGTGAAATAGGGACCTCCGTTGATTTTCGTCCAATTCCGAGAATATTTCCAGAACAGCTTTTCTGGAATACAAAAACAGCAGAAAATAGGAACTGACACTGTGGCATCTTATTAATAGGTTAGTCCCAGAAAATGTATAAAAATGATATGAAGTGTATATAAAACATGTAACAATTGGTATAATATTGATACGTCTGATTGATATTATACCAATTGTTACATGTTTTATATACACTTCATAACATTTTTATGCATTTTCTGGGACTAACCTATTAACAAGATGCCACAGTGCCAGTTCCTGTTTTCTGCTGTTTTTGTATTTCAGAAAAGTTGTTCTGGAAATATTCTCGGAATTGGACGAAACAAACACTAAAGTTCCTATTTTTCCATCACGTACACGGAGTCCAGAGGGGAGAAGCAGAGGGGCCATGGGCCAGCCACGCCATGGGCTGGCGCGGCCCCCTCCCTGCCGCGCCAGGGGGTGGCGTGGGGCCCACAGGTGCCTCCAGCCGCCGCCCTTTCGCCTATATATTCACCTATTCGGGAAAACCCTACACACCCGAGCCATATTCCACGAAAAGTTACAGAGGCGCCGCCGTCGTCAACCCTAGCTCGGGAGGGTTCAGAAGCTCTTCCCGGCACCCTGCCGGAGAGGGGAATCATCACCGGAGGGCTCTACATCATCATGCCCGCCTCCGGAGTGATGCGTGAGTAGTTCATCCTTGGACTACGGGTCTATGGCAGTAGCTAGATGGTAGTCTCTCCACTTTATGCTATCATGTTTAGATCTTGTGAGCTGCATATCATGATCAAGATCATATTATTGTAATGCTACATGTTGTGTTTGCTGTGATCCGATGAATATTGAATATTAAGTCAAGTTGATTATCAATCTATCTTATATGTTATTTATGATCTTGCATGCTCTCCGTTACTAGTAGATACTTTGCCCAAGTAGATGCTTGTAACTCCAAGAGGGAGTATTTATGCTAGATAGTGGGTTCATGCCTCCGTTTAATCAGGGAGAGTGACAACAACTTCTAAGAGGGTTCATGCCTCCGTTTAACCTCGGAGAGTGACAGCAACTTCTAAGATTGTGGATGTGCTGTTGCCAGTAGGGGTAAAACAACAATACTTTATCTAAGGATAATTGTGTTGTTTACATTATGCATTTTACTTAATGCAATAATCTGTTGCTTGCAACTTAATACCTATGGGGAACTCGGATGACAACCTGAAGGTGGATTATTAGTCATAGATGTTGTTGGATAACGGTCTATGTATTTTATCGTAATGCCCACATGAATGTCATAGTAATCATCATGTCATATTTATGCATTGTCATGCGCTCAATATTTTGTCAATTGCCCAGCTGTAATTCGTTTACCCAGCATGTTAGTTATCTTTCATGGAGAGACTACACTAGTGAACTGTGGACCCCGGTCCATTCTTTTACATCTGATAAATACAACCTACTGCAAACATTGTTCCTTTTCATTCTCTGCAATTAAACATCATTTTCCACACCATACGTTTAATCCTTTGTTTTCAGCAAGCCGGTGAGGTTGACACCCTCACTGTTTCATTGGGGCAAAGTAGTTTGATTGTGTTGTGTGCAGGTTCCACGTCAGGTGCTGGTTTCCCTGGTGTTGCGCCGTGCCACATTCCTCCACCGACAACCTTCAGAAGTGTTCCTTACTCCTACTGGATTGATAACCTTGGTATCTTACTGAGGGAAAACTTGCTGCTACACCACATCACACCTTCCTCGTGGGGTCTCCCAACGAACGTGTGCTTTACACGTATCAAATATCAACATGGAACACCAAAAATTATAGATACGTTTGAGACATATCAGCGCCCTACAAGCCCAGATCTGGGCCTTTGGGCCGATCTGCATGGGTCAGGGCGGGCTGGCTCAGGCTTCGACTGACACCTCGGTTGGACTGAAAAGCAACTCGTGACGGAGATGGTGGCTATGGTGCCGTGTCTGCTGCAGCGCGGCGGCAGGAGCTTCATGGGCCTGTACCAGGCCTGGCCGGGCAGGGTGGCCTGGTGTGCTCCCGCTGCTGCGTCTGGTCTGCTACTGCCATTGGCGGTGGAGGTTGTTCTCTCCCACGTGGCTACGGCCATACCGTCCCATGTCTACGGATGTTTCTCCTCGGTCAGACCGGCCTCGCAGCGTTTGTCATGGTGAGACGTCGATGAGGGCTTCAAGACCGTGGTGGTGCTTGTTGGTGGGCGGTGTGCTTGGTGGAGCCAACGGTATGGCCGAAATAGTGGTTTGTTGAGGGTTGGGAGAAATCCCTGTCGGCTCTTGCCGACACCGGCGCGGCGAGTGTACCCCCACTTCCCTCTGTGTATCGGGAGAAATCCTAGGATGAGTCCGGTCAGCAGCGTCGTCATCGTCGCTTTTCTTCTTGAAGGTGCGACGACGCTTTCCTTCTTGAAGGTTGGTTCAAGGGCATTCGGAGGCTTAGGGGTGCGGTGGGAATTCTCCGGTGGGTAGGCGCAGCGGTTGCGAGTCATCGTCGCTTTCATCGATCTGGCGTTGGTGGCTTTAGTTTCTTTTCTTTTTCTCTTGTTTTTCCCTTGGGTTGGTTTGTGTTGTTCGACTAACAGCGGTCTCATTGTTGTATGGTGTGGTTGCTATATTAATATAGCGGGGCGCAAGCCTATTTCGAGAGAAAAGTCCGATTACAAGTAGCCCGAGCTATATGGCTCTCTTTTTTTCCAAATTTTTGCATCTGCACTTTTGTGTTTAATATTTTAAAACAAAAATTCTCGATGTAGATAATGTGCAGATGCATATATTGGATTTTTTTGTTAAATTCGAAAAATTGAAACGACAAATATAGACAGAATGACAATATATCATTGAATTCAAAGGACATTTAACAAACTTAAACAAAATATGATAAACGACATTTCACAAACTTAAATAAAAATTAACGAAATTTAAACTAAGCACTAGACGCCTATCCCATCGCCACCAAATCCCTGCATGACAACGTCGAGAAAGATGACGGTTTTTTCCGGCGGCAGCATGATAACCCACAAGTATAGGGGATCACAACAGTCCTCGAGGAAAGTAAAACCCAAATTTACTGATTCAACACAAGGGGAGACAAAGAATACTTATAAGGCTTAACAACGGTGTTATCAATTCAGCTGCACCTGGAAAAGCACTAGTAACATGGGTGATGTAAAAGCAACAGTAATACGAGAGCAATAGTAACAGTAACACAGGAGCAATGGCACCAGAACATAGTTGCATGCGTGGAGTTGACGGTAAAGCAATGATGATTACAAATGGACCGGGGTTCCCAGCTATCCACACTAGAGGTAACTCTCCAATAACAAGTGTTGGGTGAACAAATTACAGTTGAGCAATTGATAGAATTGAAATAGCATTAAGACAGAACACCCAGTCTATTAATCATGTAGGCATGTTTTCCATATATAGTCATACGTGCTCGCAATGAGAAACTTGCATAACATCTTTTGTCCTACCAACCCGTTTGCAGCGGGGCCTCAAGGGAACTACTGGTAATTAAGGTGCTCCTTTTAATAGAGCACCGGAGCAAAGCATTAGCACTTAGTGAAAACATGTGATCCTCATGTCAAAACCACCCCCTCCAGTTATCCCAGTTGCTGTCACTCTGGGGCCTCAGGTTCCGGACAGAGACATGTGCATACAACTTGTAGATACAATCTAAGCAATAATTATAGAGCTTAAATCTAAGATCATGCCACTCGTGCACTAGTGACAAGCATTAAACACAACAAGATTGCAGCAACAATAACTTCATAAACTTAAAGATAGACTGATCATAATGTAACAATTCATCGGATCCGAACAAACACAACACCGATTACATCATATGGATCTCAATCATATAAGGCAGCTCATGAGATCATTGTATTGAAGTACATGGGAGAGAGAGTACCAACTGGCTACAGCTAGAACCCGTAGTCCATGGGGGGAACTACTCACAAACCATCATGGAGTCGAAGTGGAGGCAGCGTGGTCGATGGAGAAGACTCCGGGGGTCAATCCCTGTCCCGGCAGGGTTCCGGAACAGGAACTTCTGACCCCCGAAACTTGGTTTTTAGTGGCGGTGGAGCTACGGAACCCTTCGTGGAATATGACTCTTGTGTCTAGGGTTTTCCCGTGTAGATGAATATATAGGCGAAGGGGCAGCGGCTGGAGACGCCCGTGGGGCCCACGCCACCCCACGGCGCGACAGGAGGGGGGCCAGCGCTGAGCCCTGGCGTGGCCGCCTCCTGGCGCTTCTCCGTCGCCCCTTTGGACTCCGTGTACGTGTTGGAAAAATAGGAAGGTCACATTGATTTTCGTCCAATTCCGAGAATATTTCCAGAACGACTTTTCTGAAATACAAAAACAGCAGAAAACAAGAACTGGCACTGTGGCATCTTGTAATAGGTTAGTCCCAGAAAATGCATAAAAATGCTATGAAGTATATATAAAACATGTAACAAGTGGTATAATATCAACATAGAACATCAGAAATTATAGATACATTTGAGACGTATCAAGCATCCCCAAGCTTAGTTCTACTCGTCCTCGGGTAGGTAAAATGAGAAAAACAAAATAATTTCTGAGGTGACATGCTACCATCATAATCTTGATCAAATAGTATTGTAAAGCACATGTTATGAATGAAGTGATCCAAGTCAATGGTCTATAGTTTGCTAACAAATAGATAATGAGCAAACAACTGAATCATATAAGCAAAAACTTTTCATAAATAGTACTTTCGAGACAAGCATCATTTTTTTTTTGCATAAGAGTTAACTTATAAAGCAATAGATTCTAAGTAAAAGGTATTGAACCAACACAAAGGAAGATTTAAGTTTCAGCATTTGCTTTCAACCTTCAACATATATATCTCATGGATATTTGTCAACACAAAGCAATATAATAAGTACAATAAACTAGCATATAAAAATTGTTGTACCAAAGTTGACACTAGTGTTTGCTTCTAAGATAGAAAGAAGTAGGAAAACTGACACAACATAAAAGTAAAAGAAAGGCCCTTCGCAGAGGGAAGCAGGGATTAAATCATGTGCTAGATATTTTTAAGTTTTTGAAATCATATCGAGAGTAAAAATATAAGTTTGAGCGATGTATGTCGTTGTCAACGATTGGTAGTGGGTGAAAACAATATCTCCCTTGTCAACCAGACTTTCAAGAGCGGCTCCCAATGAAGGACGTTATTTCTACCAGCAAGATAGATCATCCCTCTTGTTCTCTTTTGTTTACACATGCAGTTATTCACTGGTATCATTGCTTGACTGATTGGATCAAGGCAAAAATGTGAAGAGAATTTTTGGTTAAAGTTGTAATTAATTGGGACTGGGCACCCCATTTGCCAGCTCTTTTTGCAAAATTAATGGATAAGCGGATGTATATGCCACTAGTCTGGTGGTGAAAGTCTGTCTGACAAGTTAGATAAAGAATAACCCACATAACTTCCTCATGAGCTAGTAAACAGTGACACAAATAAGGAGTAATAGTTTTTGAATAGTTTAAAGGTAGCACATGAAGTATTTACTTGGAATGGCAGGAAATACCACATATAGGTAGTTATGGTGGACACAAATGGCATGGATTTTGGTTCAATGTTTTGGATGCACGAGAAGCATTCCCTCTCAGTACTGAGTTTAGCCTAGCAAGGTTATTTGAAGCAAACACATGATATCAACCGGTACAACAAGACTCATATGAAAACATATTGCAAGCATTATAAGACTCTACACTGTCTTCCTTGTTAACCAAACCCTTTTACTAGAAAATATCTGGACCTTAGAGATACCAATTATACAAACCAAATTTCAACAAGATTTACGGTAGTTCTTCACTAATAGGTTTTAACCCACATGATATAAAAGGTTAAACATGAACTACTTGATAATTCAAAACAATTGACATGTATCAAATTATCCAAGACAGTGATCTACAAAAATATGTAAGTCTTTTCCATTATGACATTTACCACATGCAACATTTTCTGTTCCAACCAAACACCAATCAACTTATTTCAATAACTCTCCAAACAAATATAAGTGAAGTAAGAGAGTACTTTCTTTAAAATAGCTAATAGCTCTGACAAGAGATACATGAAAAACAAGAGCTAAAAGCTTAACAGCGCTAGACAGGAATACTCAACAAGTATAAGTGAAGAACAAGAGTATTCTATGAAAAAGCGGAGCGTGTCTCTCTCCCAAACACGATACATAGGATCTGACATTGATATGATCAGAAAATAAAAATAACATACTGAAAATAAAAGCACACAGACGCTCCAAGAACAGCACATATGATGTGAAAGAATGAAAATATAGTTTCACTAGAGATGACCTGATAAGTTGTTGATGAAGAAGGGGATGCCTTGGGCATCCCCAAGCTTAGACGCTTGAGTCTTCTTGAAATTTGTTGGGGTGATCCATGGGAGCATCCCCAAGCTTAAGCTCTTCACTCTTCTTGATCACATTATATCTATTGGGTTGCGGGTAAAACTTTAAAATTATCCGTAACCTTGCCGCCAAGATCTATTCTATGAAGATATGCTGCACCCCTTAATGCGATGATCAAGATACTTACAAACACCGTTGCGGAAGATCTTGTGTTTGTCGAAGTAGATGTTGGTGAAGCCTGATCAAGAATCTCACATCCACGCCGGGAGGTGAGATTGTTGTCGTACGTCGACGTAGACGTTGATGAAGTTGTTCCGTCGTCGAGGAACTGCTGACGCGAGTCCCACTCTAACGGTGTCCACACGTCACTACTAGGAAAAGGGTTATAGAGAGGTCGCCAGTCTGTGGCGCACCATTAATTCGTGCGCCACAGAATTATTTCTGTGGCGCATGGATTCTGGTGCGCCACAGAAATTTCCCACTTTCTGTGGCGCATCTTTTGCACATGCGCCACAGAAAGTAAACATTCTGTGGCGCATGTCTACAGATGCGCCACAGAAAGCCAGACTTCTGTGGCGCACCAGCCACGGTGCGCCACAGAATTCCTGGGTCCCACCTGCAATCATTGGACCAAGGTCCATCTGGGGACATTCTGTGGCGCACCGTTGCTGGTGCGCCACAGAAAAGCTGTGGCGCATCCAACACCATGCGCCACAGAAAGTTGGGTTTCTGTGGCGCACCAGCCACGGTGTGCCACAGAATGTTCACTTTCTGTGGCGCATCAAACACCATGCGCCACAGAAAGTTGGCCCAGATCTACAAAAAGGTGGCACCACCCTTTCCCCATGTATGTGACCTTCTTCATCCTCCCATCTAGCTCGAGCTCCTCCTCTCTCCCATGCCATTTTGACCATCCTATTCTCCATTATTTGTTATTAAACCTAGTTTATTTGATATATAATTGGTGAGGGCTTGGGGAGAGCCTCCATATATATTCTCCTCCTATCTTTTTGTCCACAATTTTCTCTCCATCACCACACACTCTCTCATCGATCACGGTCACGTCTCGGCAACGGATCTAGATCTACTAGGTGGGTATTGTTGGATGGATGTTTGTTAAAGGCATGAGAAACTTGTCGGCGGGCGATTGTGTGTGTGGTTTGCATGAAGCAAACTATTGTTGAACGGATCTATGCATGAAACTTGTGTGTGTGGTTTGCATGAATCTTTGCTTGCGCCGGTATTGACCCACAAGTATAGGGGGTGTATCGTAGTACTTTCGATAAATAAGAGTGTCGAACCCAACGAGGAGCAGAAGGTGTTGACAAGCGGTTTTGATGAAGGATTCACTGTAAATGCTCACAGACAAGTTTTTAGGAGTTTTTGATATGACAGATAAATAAAGTACAAGTAAATAAAATGCAGTAATAATAGTTGCAGCGAGTGGCCCAATCCTTTCTACAGCAAAGGACAAGCCGGTTGTTGTACTTATAATGACCAAACGTTCTTGAGGACACACGGGAATATTGTCAAGTGCTTTCGCTTCATATAGTTGATTAATCTTCATTGTTTTGATAAGTGTTGTGTGGGTGAACCTATGCTAATGCACCGCCCTTCCTAGGACTAATACATACTATATGTGATTATACCCCTTGCAAGCATCCGCAAATACAAGAAAGTAATTAAGATAAACTAACCACAGCCTTAAACTTTGAGATCCTGCTATCCCTCATGCATCGATATACCAACGGGTGTTCAGGTTTCTGTCACTCCGGCAACCCCACAATTGGCAAACGAATACACAATGCATTCCCCTAGGCCCATAAAGGTGAAGTATCATGTAGTCGACGTTCACATGACACCACTAGAAGAATAACACCACAACTTAAGCATCAAACCATTAAATATTACTCAACATAGTTCACTACTAACATCAAGACTTCTCCCATGTCCTCAAGAACTAAACGAACTACTCACAAGACATCATACGGAACATGATCAGAGGTGATATGATGATGAATAACAATCTGAACATAAACCTTAGTCCAATGGTTTCACCCAATAGCATCAATAACAAGAGTAATCAACACCGGGAGAGTTTCCCCTATGAAATAGACAAGATTCAGCCCTAGATGTTACAACGGAGACGGGGTGCAGCGGCGGTGATGATGGTGTTGGCGGTGGAGATGATGATGATGATGATCCCGATGAAGTCCAGCTCGATGACGGTGATGATGGCGACGATTTCCCCCTCCGGGAGGGAATTTCCCCCGGCAGATTTCTTCCTGCAGGGGAGCTTTTCGCTCTCTGGTGTTTTCCGCCTCGTGGAGGCGGCGGAATATTTCGATGGCCGTCCTCCGTGTGTTAGGGTTCCGAGGGGGTCAAGTACGCGAAGGGGGAACGGCTGAGGTGGGCCAGGGCCCCCAAACCACCTGCGGCGCGGCTGGGGGCCCCCGCGCCAGGGTGAGGAGGGCCCACCTTGGCCCTTCTCAGCCTCCCCTTTTGGCCTCCTCCATCTTCTGGTAAAATAGGAACTTCCATATGTCTCCTTCGATTTATTGATCTTCAGAAATAGTGCATCTCGACGGTGCTTTTTCCAGCAGAATCCTGACTCCGGTGTCCAATTCTCCATTATTCATCAAACATGCAAAATAGGTAAAATAACATAAGTAACACTTCTAAATATGAAATATATCGATGAATAGCAGTAAATTATGATATAAAATAGTGATGCAAAATGGACGTATCAACCCCCCCAAGCTTAGACCTCGCTTGTCCCCAAGCGAAAACTGAGCTCAGTAAACATGACCACAAGTTTATGGAGCAAAGTGTCGATAAATAAAATACGGACAAGAAGCATCACATTCATTGATACACAAGTCATTCTAGACAGCAACTTCCCTTCATATAATCTAACTTGAAATAAGTAAAGGGAACCACGATGAAGTGCATAAAGAGAACCATGATTGGTGAAGGCAAACTTAAACTCTTGGTCAGAGAACAATTAACAGATCATACTTATCTTTCGAGAAGAGTCTTTATATCAGAGCTTATATAGCAGAACTTACATGCCTTAATCATAACAGTCTCCTTACAGTCATTGATAACTTTCAAAGTTATATTCATTCGGATAAAAGCTATTGTGCGAAACAAGGAAATGAGAGATATGATTAGAAGTATCAACACATATAACTAATTGGATCTCAACAACTCAAATGCTTGCTTGAGATAGAGAGGAATGGGTTTACTGACTCAACAATAATGTAAAAGATAGGCCCTTCGCAGAGGGAAGCAGGGATTAAATCATGTGCTAGAGCTTTTAAGTTTTGCAAAGCATATAGAGAGTATGAAAATAGTTGTTTGAGCTATGTATGTCGTTGTCAACGAATCGTAGTAAAGTGAACACTAACCCCTTGTCAACCAGACTTTCAAGAGCGGCTCCCATGAAGGACGTTATCTCTACCAGCAAGGTAGATCATCCCTCTTCTCTTTTGTTTACACATGTATTTTAGTTTCTTTATAGTTGACACTCCTCCCAACCTTTTGCTTACACAAGCCATGGCTAACCGAATCCTCGGGTGCCTTCCAACATTCACATACCATGGAGGAGTGTCTATTTGCAAATTAAGTTGCTTACTGATAAATCAGGGCAAAACATGTGAAGAGAATTATTAATGAAAGTTGTAGTTAATTGGGACTGGGCACCCCATTTGCCAGCTCTTTTTGCAAATTGTTGGATAAGCGGTGTATATGCCACTAGTCCATTGGTGAAAGTCTGTTTGACAAAAGTGCTAGAGAAACTCTACAGAACCCTCATGAGCTAATAAACAGTGACACAAAACTAGGAGTAATAAGTTTTGAATAATTTAAAGGTAGCACATGAAGTATTTACTTGGAATGGCGCAAAATACCATATAGTAGGAAGTTATGGTGGACTCGAATGGCAATGGTTTGGCTCAAGGTTTGGATGTATGAGAAGCATTCCCTCTCGATACAGGTCTTTGGCTAGCAAGGTTATGTAGCAAGCATAAGAGTTGAGGGATACAAACAATTATACAAGTGATAAGAATAATCATGCAATCTTCCTTAGAAGCACAAATAGTTTAACTTAAGAATACTAAGCTTATGAGCTACAAAGAAAGAAAGATCATGGAATAATATATTTGCATGCACTCCCTCTCTCTACTTAAGTCTCAAAGTATTGTCTACTACTGACCAATGCTAAGTTTGCCAAAACCAAAAAGATTAACTTGGTGCTCTAAAAAGTGATCCCTATACTAACAACAAGGTTATCAATATGAAAGAGAATTGCAAGCTAAAATAAAGTATGCAGAAAGTAAATGATAAAACTTCTCATTAATATTTCATAACGGCAACTCACACCAAGGGATACATAGATAACCAACTAAAAGAGAGATACTTCCACATTGCAAACCATCATATAAGATAACTTCCCTACTCACGATATGACTTTATGGAAAAGTAAAAGGTAAAGATAATGATGTGATACCGCGGCACTCCCCCAAGCTTGGAACAAACCAAGGGGATGCCAATACTATGATGAATTACTCCTTCGGTGGTGGTGAATTGTTGATAAGCTTATCAACCAGCTCCTTCAGTTCATCAATCTTGTAGGTGAGGGCGCGAATCAGCTCAGAGTTGTGTTCGATGCGATTCATAAACTTGTCAGACTGCGAGTCCCAACTCTTGGAGTTGTTTCCCCACTCCTCAGCAGCAGAATCCCTCTTTCCTGTATTGTTAGAACGATCTATATTCCAACCACTAGGCAATTCAGCCTCCGGGATCCTCTCAATTTGATGCTTATGGATAAGAGTATGGAAGGGGTTATTTATGCCTGGGGAAGATGTCCTGGGAGCCAAGAAGCGTCGTGGAACCTTCCCTCCGGTGCTCATCCGCGCCCTTGCCTGGGCTTGAATGGATTTGCCACCACTCCGATGCTTGCAACGGTAGCGCGCGGGTATTCGCGCGGGTCTTCCTCCACTTCTCCTTCATCTTCGCTCTTGACTTCCTCCTTCAGCTTGGGGTCTTGAGTCTCGTCTTCCAAAGGCTCCTTGCCCTTGTTGTTGTTGTTGGAGACCATGGCGCTTCTAAATCTGAAAACAATATCTGGACAGAAACAGCTCGAAACGAAACACGATGAAAAGGCGAGATACGAACCTCGGGGGTTCGGGTGAGTTATATAGCAAAAAGTTTTACAACATAAGGAAGGTACAGGAGGAAACCTGATCGGAGACGAGCTCCGGGGTGCTCAAACCACCAGGCGGCGCGGCTGGGGGCCCACCGCGCCGACCTATGGTTTGGGCACCACGGGTGCCGTCTCCCATCCGGTTCGGTCTCTTATTTTTCCATATTTAATAAAAACGACGAAAATATCTTCTAGAAAGTTATTCGCGAAACTTTTCTTACCGAAACTGTTACCTATTCGAATCGAATTCTGCAGTCCCAGAAAAATGTTCTTCAATGAAAGTTTCCGGAGTCACCACTTTAATTGTATCAACCTCTTCATTAATAGAATCTCCAGAAATATAATGCTTGAGTCTTTGACCATTTACCACTTGTGTAGAGTTATCTTTCAATGAAGCAATTTTTATTGCACCTGAACGATACACCTCCACAATAACAAATGGTCCTTCCCATTTTGAGAGTAACTTTCCTGCAAAAAATCTGAGACGAGACCTATACAATAGAACTTTCTCACCAACATTAAATTCTCTTTTAAGAATTCTCCTATCATGCCATCTCTTAACTTTTTCTTTAAAGAGTCTAGCATTTTCATAAGCCTCACTTCTCCATTCATCTAAAGAACTTAAATGCAACAACCTTTTCTCACCGGCAAGTTTAAAATCTCTATTAAGTTCTCTCACTGCCCAATAAGCTTTGTGTTCTAATTCTAAAGGCAAGTGACAAGCTTTACCATAAACCATTTTATAAGGAGACATGCCCATGGGGTTCTTATAAGCAGTTCTATAAGCCCATAAAGCATCATTTAACTTACTAGCCCAATTTTTTCTAGATTTATTAACAGTCTTTTGCAAGATAGATTTAATCTCCCTATTTGACAATTCTACTTGTCCACTAGTTTGAGGATGATAGGCTGAAGCAATTCTATGATTAACACCATATTTAGCAAGAGTCTTTCTAAAACCACCATGGATAAAATGAGAACCTCCATCAGTCATAAGATATCTAGGTACACCAAACCTAGGAAAAATGACATCTTGAAGCATTTTTAAAGAGGTCTCACCATCAGCACTTTTAGTAGGTATAGCTTCTACCCATTTAGTGACATAATCAACAGCAACAAGTATATGAGTATTACCTTGTGAAGAAGGAAAAGGACCCATGAAGTCGAATCCCCAACAATCAAATGGTTCAATAACAAGAGAATAACTCATAGGCATTTCATTGCGTCTAGAGATATTACCAACCCTTTGACATTCATCACAAGATAAAATAAACTTTCTTGCATCCTTAAAGAGGGTAGGCCAATAAAAACCTGATTGTAGAACTTTCTGCGCAGTTCTATCTCCAGCGTGATGCCCTCCATAAGCACTTCCATGGCATTTCCTCAGTATTTCCTGTTGTTCATATTCAGGAACACATCTTCGCATAATACCATCGACTCCTTCTTTATATAAGTGTGGGTCATCCCAAAAGTAATGCCGCAAGTCATAAAAGAATTTCCTTCTTTGCTGAGCTGAAAAGGTTGGAGGCAAGTACTTGGAAACAATAAAGTTAGCATAATCAGCATACCAAGGACTATCTCGCGAACTTACACTTATTGCAGCCAATTGTTCATTTGGAAAGCTATCATTAACAGGAATAGGATCATAAGGAATGCTTTCCAATCTAGACAAATTATCAGCAACAGGATTTTCAGCACCTTTTCTATCTATGATATGCAAATCAAATTCTTGCAAAAGAAGTACCCATCTAATAAGCCTTGGCTTAGCATCTTTCTTTTCCATAAGGTATCTAATTGCAGCATGATCAGTATGAATAGTGACTTTCGAATCAACTATGTAGGGTCGAAATTTGTCACAAGCAAAAACTACAGCTAGAAATTCTTTTTCAGTAGTGGCATAATTCTTTTGAGCAGAATCAAGAGTTTTACTAGCATAATGAATAACATTTAACTTTTTATCTACTCGCTGCCCAAGAACAGCGCCTACAGCATAATCACTAGCATCACACATAATTTCAAAAGGTAAATTCCAATCAGGTGGTTCAACTACAGGAGCGGTGATTAAAGCCTTTTTCAAAGTTTCAAAAGCTTCCTTACAATCATCATCAAAAACAAAGGGTACATCTTTTTGAAGAAGATTAGTAAGAGGCTTGGAAATTTTAGAGAAATCTTTAATAAACCTCCTATAAAAACCAGCATGACCAAGAATACTACGAATACCTTTAACATCTTTGGGACAAGGCATCTTTTCAATTGCCTCCACTTTAGCTCGATCAACTTCAATACCTCTTTCAGAAATTTTATGTCCAAGAACAATTCCTTCATTAACCATAAAGTGGCATTTCTCCCAATTAAGAACAAGGCTAGTTTCTTCACATCTCTGCAAAACTTTGTCAAGGTTGTGCAAACAATTATCAAAGGAAGTTCCATAGACGGAGAAATCGTCCATGAAGACTTCCACAATTTCCTCACAAAAGCCATGAAAAATAGCAGACATGCATCTTTGAAAAGTAGCAGGAGCATTACATAAACCAAAAGGCATACGTCTATAAGCATAAGTTCCATAAGGACAAGTAAAAGTAGTTTTCTCTTGATCTTGCGCTCTCACAGCAATTTGAGAAAACCCAGAATACCCATCAAGGAAACAAAAGTGAGTTTTCTTGGACAACCTCTCAAGCATTTGATCAATAAAAGGCAAAGGATAATGATCTTTCTTAGTTACTTTGTTAACCTTTCTAAAATCAATGCACATCCTATAACCAACTACTACTCTTTGAGGAATTAGTTCATCATTTTCATTAGGAACAACGGTAATTCCTCCTTTCTTAGGAACACAATGCACAGGACTTACCCATCTACTATCAGCAATAGGATAAATAATACCAGCTTCAAGAAGTTTTAATACCTCATTTCTTACCACTTCTTTCATCTTGGGTATTAAACGACGCTGATGCTCAACAACAGGCTTTGCATCAGGTTCCATGTTGATGGCGTGCTGACATATAGTAGGAGAAATTCCCTTCAGGTCATCAAGAGTATATCCCATAGCTCCGCGGTGTTTCCTCAACACTCCCAATAACCTTTCCTCCTCTGTACCTGAAAGTTTAGAGCTGATAATAACAGGATATATTTTCTTATCATCAATATAAGCATATTTAAGATTATCAGGCAGAGGTTTCAAATCAAAAACAGGATCCTCCTTGGGTGGCATTGTGGTACCCAAATCTTCCACAGGTAAATTGTGTTTGAGCATAGGTTGACGAAGGAATACTTCATCAAGCTCATTCCTTCTTCCCTGAAGTTCTCACTTTCATGATTCTCCATATGTTGTGCAAGCA
>CAMZMU010000034.1:14229651-14380972 GCA_947311845.1 Poa pratensis
AATAAAAACCTGATTGTAGAACTTTCTGCGCAGTTCTATCTCCAGCGTGATGCCCTCCATAAGCACTTCCATGGCATTTCCTCAGTATTTCCTGTTGTTCATATTCAGGAACACATCTTCGCATAATACCATCGACTCCTTCTTTATATAAGTGTGGGTCATCCCAAAAGTAATGCCGCAAGTCATAAAAGAATTTCCTTCTTTGCTGAGCTGAAAAGGTTGGAGGCAAGTACTTGGAAACAATAAAGTTAGCATAATCAGCATACCAAGGACTATCTCGCGAACTTACACTTATTGCAGCCAATTGTTCATTTGGAAAGCTATCATTAACAGGAATAGGATCATAAGGAATGCTTTCCAATCTAGACAAATTATCAGCAACAGGATTTTCAGCACCTTTTCTATCTATGATATGCAAATCAAATTCTTGCAAAAGAAGTACCCATCTAATAAGCCTTGGCTTAGCATCTTTCTTTTCCATAAGGTATCTAATTGCAGCATGATCAGTATGAATAGTGACTTTCGAATCAACTATGTAGGGTCGAAATTTGTCACAAGCAAAAACTACAGCTAGAAATTCTTTTTCAGTAGTGGCATAATTCTTTTGAGCAGAATCAAGAGTTTTACTAGCATAATGAATAACATTTAACTTTTTATCTACTCGCTGCCCAAGAACAGCGCCTACAGCATAATCACTAGCATCACACATAATTTCAAAAGGTAAATTCCAATCAGGTGGTTCAACTACAGGAGCGGTGATTAAAGCCTTTTTCAAAGTTTCAAAAGCTTCCTTACAATCATCATCAAAAACAAAGGTACATCTTTTTGAAGAAGATTAGTAAGAGGCTTGGAAATTTTAGAGAAATCTTTAATAAACCTCCTATAAAAACCAGCATGACCAAGAATACGAATACCTTTAACATCTTTGGGACAAGGCATCTTTTCAATTGCCTCCACTTTAGCTCGATCAACTTCAATACCTCTTTCAGAAATTTTATGTCCAAGAACAATTCCTTCATTAACCATAAAGTGGCATTTCTCCCAATTAAGAACAAGGCTAGTTTCTTCACATCTCTGCAAAACTTTGTCAAGGTTGTGCAAACAATTATCAAAGGAAGTTCCATAGACGGAGAAATCGTCCATGAAGACTTCCACAATTTCCTCACAAAAGCCATGAAAAATAGCAGACATGCATCTTTGAAAAGTAGCAGGAGCATTACATAAACCAAAAGGCATACGTCTATAAGCATAAGTTCCATAAGGACAAGTAAAAGTAGTTTTCTCTTGATCTTGCGCTCTCACAGCAATTTGAGAAAACCCAGAATACCCATCAAGGAAACAAAAGTGAGTTTTCTTGGACAACCTCTCAAGCATTTGATCAATAAAAGGCAAAGGATAATGATCTTTCTTAGTTACTTTGTTAACCTTTCTAAAATCAATGCACATCCTATAACCAACTACTACTCTTTGAGGAATTAGTTCATCATTTTCATTAGGAACAACGGTAATTCCTCCTTTCTTAGGAACACAATGCACAGGACTTACCCATCTACTATCAGCAATAGGATAAATAATACCAGCTTCAAGAAGTTTTAATACCTCATTTCTTACCACTTCTTTCATCTTGGGTATTAAACGACGCTGATGCTCAACAACAGGCTTTGCATCAGGTTCCATGTTGATGGCGTGCTGACATATAGTAGGAGAAATTCCCTTCAGGTCATCAAGAGTATATCCCATAGCTCCGCGGTGTTTCCTCAACACTCCCAATAACCTTTCCTCCTCTGTACCTGAAAGTTTAGAGCTGATAATAACAGGATATATTTTCTTATCATCAATATAAGCATATTTAAGATTATCAGGCAGAGGTTTCAAATCAAAAACAGGATCCTCCTTGGGTGGCATTGTGGTACCCAAATCTTCCACAGGTAAATTGTGTTTGAGCATAGGTTGACGAAGGAATACTTCATCAAGCTCATTCCTTTCTTCCCTGAAGTTCTCACTTTCATGATTCTCCATATGTTGCTGCAAAGCATTGTTAGGAGCAAGAACAATAGATGCAAGTTGAGCAATTTCAAAATCCTCACTAGGCAATTCAGTTTCATAAGGTGCTTTAGCAAATTTAGAGAAATTGAATTCATAAGATTCACCAGCAAATTTAGTAAAGATTTTCTCTTTCTTACAGTCTATAACAGCACCACAAGTATTCAGAAAAGGTCTACCAAAAATAATAGGACAACTATCATTGGCAGCCGACCCAAGTACAAGAAAATCAGCAGGGTATTTAGTCTTACCACAAAGGACTTCGACATCTCTAATGATACCAATTGGAGAGATAGTTTCCCTATTAGCAAGCTGAATAACCACATCAATCTCTTCAAGTTTACAAGGAGCAATTTCGTGCATAATTTCCCTGTAAAGCTCATAAGGAATAGCACTAGAACTTGCACCAATATCACATAAACCATAATAGCAATGATCACCTATCCTAACAGAAAGCACAGGAACACTAGACTTCCTAGAACTTTTAGGATGTGAGACAATATTAGAAGCATCCTCACAAAAGATAATGTGTCTATCTTCTAAATTTTCAGTGACAAGATCTTTAACCAATGCTACAACAGGTTCAACAGTTATTTGCTCATCAGGTTTGGTAGTTTTCTTATTACTTTTACTAACAACACCAGTTATGATAGTATGTTCCTTAATCTTATTAGGAAAAGGAACTTTTTCAATATAAGGTTCTGGAATAATGCGATCAGCAACATTAACCTCAACACCTTTAGATATATGAGAAACAGATTCATCTTTATATGGTTCATGATAATTTTTAAAACCCTCCTTCGGCAAACCGAAATAGGAAGCAAAGGCTTTATAAAAGTTTGCAACAATTTGAGAGTCAAGACCATAAGTAGTGCTAATTTTGCGATAATCATCAGTATCCATAAATTTTTAACACACTCAAAGTCATAGTTTATACCTGACTCCCTACCTTTGTTTCTCCCATCCTTCAGTGTTCTCCTGAATCCGATCAAGAAGGTCCCACTTAAACTCTTCTTTATTACGAGTGAACGATCCAGCACAAGTGGTATCCAATAGAGTTTTATCTTGAAAGGAGAGTCTTGCATAAAAGTTATCAATAACAATATTACCAGGAAGCTCATGAATGGGACATTTGAGCATTAATGCCTTCAATCTCCCCCACGCTTGAGCGATACTCTCTCCATCATAGGGCCAGAAGTTATATATGAGGTTCCGATCCTTATGAATCTCACTTGGAGGATAGAATTTGGAGTAAAAGAGAGGTACAATTTCCTCCCATCCAAGAGAATACCCATTCTTCAGCAGTTTATACCAATGTGCAGCTTTACCAGACAGTGATAGAGAGAATAATTTCTTCTTAACTTCTCCCATCGAGATACCTGCACACTTAAATAACTCGCACAATTCATGCAGAAATAACAAATGATCTCCAGGATGGACAGTTCCATCTCCTGCATAGCGGTTATTTGTGACACGTTCAACAATTTTCATAGGAATTTTGAACGGTATTACCTGCTCATCTGGCGCCTCCTCTACTACCTTAGCAGTGGTAGTTGTTTTCCCAAATAGGAATTCAAGAGAAGACCCCTCCATAATGAGATATAGCAGCAGGCAAAAATAAAAACAGCACGTACAATAAATGTTTCCCTTACCAATTCCACTTACCAATAGCGCTACACTCCCCGGCAACGGCGCCAGAAAATAGTCTTGATGACCCACAAGTATAGGGGGTGTATCGTAGTACTTTCGATAAATAAGAGTGTCGAACCCAACGAGGAGCAGAAGGTGTTGACAAGCGGTTTTGATGAAGGATTCACTGTAAATGCTCAGACAAGTTTTTAGGAGTTTTTGATATGACAGATAAATAAAGTACAAGTAAATAAAATGCAGTAAAATAGTTGCAGCGAGTGGCCCAATCCTTTCTACAGCAAAGGACAAGCCGGTTGTTGTACTTATAATGACCAAACGTTCTTGAGGACACACGGGAATATTGTCAAGTGCTTTCGCTTCATATAGTTGATTAATCTTCATTGTTTTGATAAGTGTTGTGTGGGTGAACCTATGCTAATGCACCGCCCTTCCTAGGACTAATACATACTTGTGATTATACCCCTTGCAAGCATCCGCAAATACAAGAAAGTAATTAAGATAAACTAACCACAGCCTTAAACTTTGAGATCCTGCTATCCCTCATGCATCGATATACCAACGGGTGTTCAGGTTTCTGTCACTCCGGCAACCCCACAATTGGCAAACGAATACACAATGCATTCCCCTAGGCCCATAAAGGTGAAGTATCATGTAGTCGACGTTCACATGACACCACTAGAAGAATAACACCACAACTTAAGCATCAAACCATTAAATATTACTCAACATAGTTCACTACTAACATCAAGACTTCTCCCATGTCCTCAAGAACTAAACGAACTACTCACAAGACATCATACGGAACATGATCAGAGGTGATATGATGATGAATAACAATCTGAACATAAACCTTAGTCCAATGGTTTCACCCAATAGCATCAATAACAAGAGTAATCAACACCGGGAGAGTTTCCCCTATGAAATAGACAAGATTCAGCCCTAGATGTTACGCGAGACGGGGTGCAGCGGCGGTGATGATGGTGTTGGCGGTGGAGATGATGATGATGATCCCGATGAAGTCCAGCTCGATGACGGTGATGATGGCGACGATTTCCCCCTCCGGGAGGGAATTTCCCCCGGCAGATTTCTTCCTGCAGGGGAGCTTTTCGCTCTCTGGTGTTTTCCGCCTCGTGGAGGCGGCGGAATATTTCGATGGCCGTCCTCGTGTGTTAGGGTTCCGAGGGGGTCAAGTACGCGAAGGGGGAACGGCTGAGGTGGGCCAGGGCCCCCAAACCACCTGGCGCGCGGCTGGTGGGCCCGCCGCGCCAGCTGGTGAGGAGGGCCCACCTGGCCCTTCTCAGCCTCCCCTTTTGGCCTCCTCCTCATCTGGTAAAATAGGACTTCCATATGTCTCCTTCGATTTATTGATCTTCAGAAATAGTGCATCTCGACGGCGCTTTTTCCAGCAGAATCCTGACTCCGGTGTCCAATTCTCTATTATTCATCAAACATGCAAAATAGGTAAAATAACATAAGTAACACTTCTAAATATGAAATATATCGATGAATAGCAGTAAATTATGATATAAAATAGTGATGCAAAATGGACGTATCAGCCGGCGTGTGCATGGATGTTTGCCGAAATGTTGATTCATTTCCATTTCGGTAAATTTTTGCACCACATATGTCCTACTTTTAGGGGAAGTCATGTCGAATTTTTTCGTCGAACATTTCGGACTTTCCGATTCCCGCATGAGAAGCTTGTATGTGGTGTGTGCATGTTGCGGTTAATTAATTCTAATTAATAACACATACTCTATATGTATACCGCGTAGGCGACCATGGTCATCAAGATGAGCTCCAATCGAATCAACAACTACAAGGAAGAAGCGAAGGCGGAAATGAATCGGTGCAACGGGCGCCAGATACGATGTCCATGTAGAAGTTGCAAAATTTGTGAGATGGATCGACCTGATTCCCGACAATTGGAGGAACACCTGCTCAGGCGCGGTTTCATGGAAGGCTTCAACCAAGCGCCGACAGCAAATGTTGCGCCTGAAGACGAGGGCGGGCAAGATGATCGTGACGAAGGAGATGCCGACGGACATGGTCATGATGGTGGTGGAGAGAAGACGCGAACACGCCGCAGAGCTCGCTACTGTCGGCCTTGATGGAGTCTCATGTTCAAGAACTGCTCCTCAAGAACGCGAGCACCGTTAGAGAGAAAGCCAAGCTGGCGCAAATGGTGATAGATGGGAAGACTCCGTTGTATCCTGGGTGCCGGCCACAGGATACGCGCTTGCAAGTAATGCTTGATGCTCTGGAGATGAAGTCGGGAAACAAATGGACCGATGCGAGCTTCAACAAGAACATGCAATTCTTGCACGAGCGTCTTCCCGAGGGGAACACATTGCCAACTAGTATCGAGGAGGCCAAGAAAGTCGTTTGCCCTCTTGACCTACCGCACGTTAAATACCACGCCTGCATCAATGATTGCGCAATTTATCGGGGCGAGTACGAGGACAGAACCACATGTCCGTGTGCGGCCAAGGACGGTACAAGAGCCGTGGGAAGAAAGTTCCTCGAAAAGTGGTATGGTACTTTCTATCACTCCCGTCTGCAGCGGTACTTCGTGGACCCTAAGGAAGCAAAGCTCATGCAATGGCACGCGGAAAGGGAGAAGCCCGAAAAAGATCCGGAAGGGCAGGATCCTTACACACCCTTCAGACGCTAGCCAGTGGCAAGAGTTGGACGCCGTCGGAAATTTCGGAGGCGACGCAAGGAACGTCAGGCTCGGTATGAGCACCGATGGACTCAATCCGTTCGGCAACCAGAGTAGCACGCATAGCACCTGGCCCATGTTTGTATGACCTTACAACCTTCCCCCATGGTTGTGCACGAAGCAAAGGTACATACACATGAGTATTCTCATTCAGGGGCCGAAACAAGCAGGTGTCCACATACATCTGTATCTCGCGCTGTTGAAAGAGGAGTTAGCCACGTTGTGGGAGACGCCAGCCCGTACGTGGGATGCCTACACTTGAGATTATTTCGACATGAGTGCCGCGTTGCTCACGACGGTGCAGGACTATCCTGGTTGCTCATATGTATCGGCCCAGGTAGGCCACGGATTCTGCGCATGTGTCAGGTGCATGGATAAGACCCCGCATCTCCAGCTACCAAGGAATCCAGGGTCTTCGAAAACCGTTGTACCCAGGGGCTCGAAGGTGGTTTCGCATGGATCACCCGTGGAGAAAACGCGGTGACCTGTTCAATGGTAAGGACGAGATCGAAGGAGCCCCGAGGCCGAGGAGCGGCACAGAAATCGACGAGCTGTTGAAAAATTGGGAGGAGTGCCCCGCGCCGGGAAAGAAACGACCGAAGGTAGATCCGCTGCTGGGTGTATGGAAAGCGAGGTTGTTTTCCACGACTTGGAGTACTGGAAGGTCCTCAAGACGCCACATAGCTCGATATGATGCACATTATGAAGAATGTCACCGAGGCTCTGCTTGGCACTCTTTCCAACATGCCGGAAAATACCAAGGATGGGACGAAAGCAAGATACGATCTGAAATGGCTTGGTGTCAGGAAAGATCTTCAGGCTCCCGATAGCGATGGCGATGATGATGATGATGATGATGATGATCAGACGGAAGGGACTCAAGGTCGCCGCAAAAGGGTAAAGAAGAACACTGTGGTGCTTCCCGCTACGTGCTTCACTATGAGTCCGGAGGAGCTCGAGCAATTCTACATGTGTCTCCTAGGAGTCAAATTTCCTCATGGTTACGCGGGGCAGATAAGCAGATATCTGGACGGAACGAAGAAGAGGTTTAGCGGGATGAAGTCTCACGACTGTCACGTGCTGTTGACGCAGATACTTCCCGTTGCAATTCGAGGGATAATGGACGAGCACGTCCGTGATACGCTGCTTGCCCTTTGCAACTTTTTCGACGTCATCAACAGGAAGTCGATCGGCGTGAAGCAGCTCGACAGGCTAGAGGAAGAGATCGTGCTGATACTATGCGAGCTCGAGATTTACTTCCCGCCAGCATTCTTTGATATCTGCGTGCATCTCCTTCTCCATGTCGTTGATGACATCAGGCAGCTCGGGCCAACGTTCATGCACTACATGATGCCGTTCGAAAGGATGAACGGTGTCATGAAAGGATACGTCCGCAACAGGTCCCATCCAAACGCAAGCATGGCCAAGGGCTTTCTAACCTACGAGTGCATCTCCTTCTGCCAGAATTATCTAAGCACCGAGAACCAGGATGTTGGTCTCCCCACGAGGAAACACTTCGGCAGGCTCAATGGATATGGTCACCGAGAGGGCACCAGCTCAACCTTTGTCAGCATGCAGGGTCGAAAGGACGACTTCGACAGGCTCACCGGGTCGCGCTACAACACTTACAATTGATCGAAACTTGGGTGGAACAGCACAAATGCTTACTCGAGCAACATTACATCAAACTGGGCCGGCCGAGGAAGAAGGGAGACGTAACCAGAGCGCACAACTCTAGCTTCACGCGTTGGTTCAAGCAAAAGCAACTGGAGCTAGCAAAGAACAAAGCACATCTACGAAAGATGAAAGACTCATATTCTCCTTATCACGGGGTCCCTCGCACAACGTAAAGACCTATCAGGCGTACGACATCAACGGCTACAGATTCTACACCGAGGAAAAGGACAAGAAGTCGGAATATCAAAACTCAGGAGTAACTATGCTATCCTACGGCGATGAGGAGGCTACTGTCAAGGAAAGATACTTCGGAAGGATTGAGGACATATGGGAGCTCAACTACTGTGGAGAGTTGGTGCCAATGTTCCGTGTAAGATGGGCCAAGGACGTCGTCAAAGAAGGCCGGTATTTCACCACCATGGTAATACCGATGCCAAATTGAAGAACGCCTCCGCGGAAAAATGAGCCATGGGTACTCGCTAGCCAAGTTGAGCAATGCTTCTTCATTACCGACCCGTCAAAGCCTAGCCGTGTTGTCGTGAGGAGGGGCAAGAGGAGCATCATCGGAATGGAAGGAGGCGCCACCGAGCAAGACTTGGACAACGAGCCAAAGATCGAGGAGGAATTCGACAAGTTCTTCGACATGCCTACTAAAGGTTGTCCGTTCACGCGAAGAAATCTCAAGGTGACCGGCCTAAAGTTTTCAAACGCAAAGAAGGGAAAGAAAAGAAGCTAGCTCGCGGAACCAAGACGAAAAAGAGACTTTGTGTGTGTGTGTGAGAGACAATGCAATGCAAGCATATATATGTATGATCATGAATATGTATGAGACATTGTGTGTGAGACAATGCAAGACCATATATATGCATTAAATGATTGACATAATGGTCTACTAACAATTGTGTGTAGTACGTGTTCTTTCTTTAAATTTAACCAAAAAATATATTTTTTTAGCAATTCTGGCACACACATTCTGTGGCGCATGCACTAAGATGCGCCACAGAATAAGGGAATTCTGTGGCGCATCGGCATAGTGATGCGCCACAGAAATATTTGCCAGGATTTTAAAAAAAAACTGAGGCAGCCAGGATTCGAACCTGGCTTGCCAGGTTAATTGAAGTGGCGCATCCACCACTGGGCTGTGTGTGTGTTTGTGTAATGATATAGCAGCACATCTTTTTATTTTTTAGGCCCAGATATTTCTGTGGCGCATCCCTCTGATACGTCCAAAACGTATCTACTTTCCCGAACACTTTTGCTATTGTTTTACCTCTAACTTGTGTGTTTTGAATACAACTAATGCGGACTAACGCTGTTTTCAGCAGAATTGCCCTGGTGTCTTGTTTTTGTGCAGAAAGTCAACTTTCGGGAAAAACACCAGAAAAGATCGCAAACCTCCTATTTTACCAGAAGACTCACGGAGCCAGAAGGGGAGTTGGAGATGGGCCACGAGTGGCCCAAACCACAGGCGGCGCGGCCAGGGGGCCACCGCGCCGCCAGGTGGTGTGGCGCCTCGGTCACGCCCCGAGCCCCTCTCTCGACTACTTAACCCTTTTGACCTAAAACGCGAGGGGGTCGTCCACTTCATCCAGAAACATCACCGTACGCCGCCGCCATCGCGAAACCTATTTCGGGGACCAGAAACTCCGTTCTGGCACTCCGCCGGGACGGGGAATTGGAGGAGATCATCGCCATCATCATCACCGACGCTTCTCCATCGACCATCCATGTTTCCCCCATCCATGTGTGAGTAATTCCCTGCTGTAGGCTGAGGGGGATGGTAGGGATTGGATGAGATTGTTCATGTAATAAGTTATAAGATCATTAGGGCATGGTGCCTAGTATCCGTTGTTAGTACTTATTGATGTTGTTGCAACTTGTTGAGCTTAATGCTTGTCACTAGGGCCCGAGTGCCATGATTTCAGATCTGAACATGTTATTGTTTCATAATGATATGCACTGTTTATTGATCATACCTGCAAGTTGTATACACATATTGTTGTCCGGAACCCGAGGTCCCAAAGTGACAATAATTGGGACAGCCGAGGGGAATGGCTGCGATGTGAGGATCACATGTGTTCACGGCGTGTTAATGCTTTGCTCCGGTACTTTATTAAAAGGAGTACCTTAATTACCAGTAGATTCCCTTGAGGCCCGGCTGCCACCGGCTGGTAGGACAGAAGATGTTGTACAAGTTTCTCATTGCGAGCACGTACGACTATATACGGAACACATGCCTATGTTTACTTAGTACTTGGATGCTTTATCATTATTATCTGCAATGCCTATGTCTTGATTATTATATGAGCTATCTTATCCATGCAGCGCCCGTTCATCCATCCCTATGCCTACAGTGTTTTAATCCTACTGTTTACTGCAATCACTACTGCTGTCATTACTTCACTGCTGCTATTATTTCACCGCTACTACTGCTATAAAACTGTTGCTACTGATAATCTGTGTCGAGCAAGACTATTCACAGGTGCAGCTGAATTGACAACTCCGCTGTTAAGGCTCTCAAGTATTCTTTGGCTCCCCTTGTGTCGAATCAATAAATTGGGTTTTACTTCCCTCGAAGACTGTTGCGATCCCCTATACTTGTGGGTCATCAAGACTATTTTCTGGCGCCGTTGCCGGGGAGCATAGCTTTATTTGTGAGTTCACTTGTGATCTATATTGCTCGCTGAAATTTATTCATCATGGGTAAAGCTCGTGATGAGAGGGTCCGTGTATTGCCATCCACTACAAGAAAAGGTACGACACTTAGTACCTCTGCTGCTCTTGACTCACCATCTGTATTGAGTCAACTTGTTACACCACCACAATCTTCACGTGTTGGTACTACTGCTGAATCTGAAATTGCCTCTGATAATATTGATGATGCTTCTACTGTGATTGATGAGAGTATTTCATTAGGTCCACTTTTAGATGCTGCTATTGCTAGGTCTAAACAACTTGAAAATGCTAGAACACCTAATGGAAGTCCTACTACTCCTGTTTATTCACCTGAGTTAAGGGATTATACTTGTGATGATGATCCTGATGAAACTTATGTGGAACTTGATGATGATTTTATTGATAAATGTAATGCTACTACTGGTGCAAGTAATATTAGAAATTTTCTTGCACAACATGCTGTTAAATACAAGTTGTCACCTGATCCTAAGTTTGCCACTTCTCCTATAAACATTAAAGATAAGGATTATGATTTTTCTCTTGATTTATCTCATATATCTATTGTTGAGAAAACTCCTTTTTGTGGCACTAAGAGTGAAAGTGCTGTAGAGCACATGAATGAGCTCTCTACTTTGAGTGGCTTATTTTCTGATGATATCAAGAAGCGTAGCTATTTTGTTGCTAAGATTTTTCCTTTCTCATTAAAAGATGATGCTAAAGCTTGGTATAACAACTTGTCTCCTGGTTCTATTACTAGTCCTACTGGTTTGCTTAATGTTTTCTTTCAGAAATATTTCCCTGCTAGTGCTCAACATGATGCTTTGCAGAGAATTTATAACTTTGACCAGGAAGATGAAGAGAAACTTCCAGAGGCATGGACAAGGTTTTGCTCTCTTATCAGAGCTCGGCCTGGACATGATTTGGAAAAGCATGATCTACTTGATATATTTTACAGTGGACTAACTATTGAATCTAGAGCATATCTGGATAGTTGTGCTAGTTGTGTTTTCAGGAAAAGAACCCTGAAGAAGCTGAAGAATTATTGGCTAAAATCAGCCAGAATTATGATGATTGGACTCTACCTGCGCCGACCCCCGCACCTACACCGACACCAATATCAAGGAAGAGGGGAGGTATGATTGAATTGAATGATGAAACAATGAGGGAAGCCAAGAAGACTCTCATTGAGAAGGGTATTAAATCTGAAGATGTGAAGAACCTTCCACCTATTGAAGATTTGTGTAAGCCAATTCCTCATCCATCCATAATTGAGGTTCACTCTCTCCACAGGTTCGATGAAGGAGATATTCCCTACTCTAAACCACCTGATCAATGCTTAGATGAATTTGATAATTATGTTATTAAGCAAGATAATTTTAATATGAGAGTAGAGAATCATTTGCATGAAAACTCTCAAGCTATTAGTAAGTTGCATGATATTGTGGAGAGAACCTCCAATGATGTTAAGATGCTTATTAAACATTTCCATATGGTTCAAACTCAAATTGATCAACTCACTAAAGTGCAACAAGACATGTTAGCCAATGCTTCTAAAGAAAAATTAAAACCTGTCTATGTTAGCACTAGAAGTGGAGCTCATACTCAGGATCCTTTATATCCTGAGGGACATCCTAAAAGAATTGAACAAGATTCTCAACTAGCTGAAAATCCAGTTTCTCCTTCTAAGAAAAAGAAGAAGAAGAAACATAAAAATGTTGTAGAATCCTCTGAAACTGTTAATGATCCTAATAGTATATCTATCTCTGATGCTGAAACTGAAAGTGGTAATGAACTTGATAGTGATAAGGATAAAAATGATGCTCTTGATAAAGAAGTTAGTGAAAAGGAACCTGAAAAGCATACTAAAAACACAAAGTACACTAAGGAAGACTTCATTGCTAAGAAACATGGTAATGAAAGGGAACCTTGGGTTCAAAAGCAAATGCCTTTTCCAACTAAGAAACTAAAATCAAAGGAAGAAGAACATTATAATAAATTTTGTGATTGGATGAAACCCTTGTTCTTGCAAATTCCTTTGACTGATGCTATTAAATTGCCTCCTTACTCAAAGTATATGAAAGATATTGTTTCTAACAAGAGGAAAATTCCTAATGAGGAAATTTCTACTATGCTTGCTAATTATTCTTTCAATGGCAAGGTTCCTAAGAAGCTTGGAGATCCAGGTATACCAACCATCCCTTGCTCCATCAAGAATAATTATGTTAGAACTGCTTTATGTGATTTGGGAGCAGGAGTTAGTGTTATGCCTTTTTCTCTTTATAAGAGACTCTATCTTGATAAATTGATACCTACTGATATATCTTTGCAAATGGCTGATAAATCTACTGCTGTTCCTGTTGGCATTTGTGAGGATGTCCCTGTTCAAGTGGCTAACAATTGTTTAATTTTGACTGATTTTGTTGTTCTTGAAATGCCTGAAGATGATAATATGTCTATTATTCTTGGAAGACCTTTTCTAAATACTGCAGGTGCTGTTATTGATTGCAATAAAGGAAAAGTAACTTTCAATGTTAATGATAAAGAACATACTGTTTATTTCCCCAAGAAAGTTGACAAGATTTATGGAGTCAATACCATCTCCAATTTTAAAACTATCAAAGTGGGAAGTATTGATTGCCCTATATATGATCATCAAGAAGGATATCAAAACATTATGATTGGATCCATATCAATACAATACAAGGTAACATGAGTGTTTCATGATGTTTAAATCATTTGTGTCATGTAAATTTATTTGGTGCCAAGACTTGATCAACCTTGTTATCAAATGTATTTGCATACATGAAAGAGCTAAACAGCATTTCTTTCTTCAACTTTGTTTTACCTCCTGTAGTGATAATTAGGTTGCAAAAGTTTAGTTGTTTTGAATTTTAAAAATAATTTTTCTGCCCAAGTTTTATTAATTTAAATATCCAGATTTCGTGCAAATTGAAAGTTTTCAAAAATCTGTAAAAATTATACCATTGGTCCTATTTTTCAAAGAGCATCGTGGGAGTGCCTGGTGCTGACCAAGGGGACCCACCATGGGGTCAAACCACATGGTGGCGCGGCTGCCTCCTTGGCCGCGCCAGCCACTGAGGTGGGGCCCCTTGGCCCTCCAACAGTTCCCCCACCTACCACTTCTTCCTCTTGCATCACTCAGCTCGTTTTTCTCTCTCACACCGAGTTTTTGCTGTTCTTCCTCGCGATTTCGATCTCTTTGTTCAGCCCATCTCAGCTGCTGAGATTTGGGGCAATTGCTCTCCGGTATGTGACTCCTCCATGTATCCAAGTAGAATTTTGTTTAGTAAAGTATACCTTGAGTATTTTGCTGCTGTAGGTGACTTGTTAAGTGAGTATGCATGCTTGTTCTATGTTGATATAATCAGTTTTGATGCATGTTTAGTCCTCTAGCAAGTCCATATAGTAGTTCCCCTCATTTGTATGCTTCAAAATCAATTTTTATGATATGTGTTGAAAATTTCAGAAAAGGAAAATGCATAACCACAACTTTGGAGAGGTGTTTGAGAGTGACTCTCAGAGGGTAAGAAGACCCTTGAGGGCATCCACTCGAGTTAGGCGCTCCTATGATGAAGATGTCATTGCACCAAACATTGGAGATGGAGGGGATGATCAAATCCCAAATGCTTCATCCTTTCCATGCATTGAGTTTCTAACTAATGCAGGTTTGCTTGATGACTTCATGTTTCTCATCCAGAGGGTTGGTTTAACTACTTATATGCAGGATGAGGGTGTCCAACATTATTGGCTCACCAAAACTTTTGTTGAGAGTTTTAAATTCACAAACTCATCTTATGGACCTGTTGTTAAATTTAAGATCTATGATATGCCTGTTACCATGAGTTTGAATGACTTTTGTGCTGCCATAGATATTGCTCCTATAGGTACAGCGAAGAAGATTGAAGGAAACACCCGCGACTTGGTGGAACTTTATCGAGCAGTGACCAATGACGATAGCCGCGACGCTCATCGCGGCAAGATAAGGAATATCCAATACCCTGCCATCAAGTATTTTGTTTTCTACCTTGCTACTAGCATTCTTGGTAGGGAGAACACCAGCAACATTTCTAACTATCATCTTGCTTTTCTTGCTGCTGCACTTAATGGTAGCACTACATATCACCTTGGTGCTCTTATTGCTCGCCGCTTATCCGCTACAGGACCCATCTATGGTGGGATTGTTGCAAAGCGTGTTGCTGCTAGTTTTGGTCTTTCTGCAACACCTACTGATAATGTGCTAGCCCCTGTTAAACTTGATCTTGCTACTATGATAGGGCATCAGTTTGCTACACCTGGCTCTCGCATGGGGAACATTGTTTATAAAGTGTTTTATACTAACGGGGAGCCAACCGAGGTCCCTTTGCCCCAGGCCGATTTGTTCCCTATTCACAGGAGACCGTGGTCATACTCCAGGGAGGCATTGGAGGAGCAGCTACGACTGCGTGGTTTTCACCAGCAGCATCAGGAGGAGGAAGAGGCGCCATGGGATTGTTAGCCTCCACTTAGGCCAAAAGCCTAAGCTTGGGGGGAGGTATATCGACATCTCACTCATTTACATATCATATCTTGTCGATACTTTGTATATCCATGTTGCAGTTTTCTTTCTTTCTTTCTTTTTAATTGTTTACCTTTTATTGCTGCATTCCAAAACACAAAAAGACCAAAAATATTTCTGTTGTTTCTCTTCAATTGTTTCTTTAAGTTTCAGTATTAGTTTGCTTAGTTTTAAAATTCGGTTTGTTATTCAAAAATCCAAAAATATTTTGCTTTATTGTTTGTTTCTTTTTGCTCTTGTTTCAAAAACTCGAAAACCCAAAAATATTTGTTGTTTCTTTTTGGTTTTGTATAGTGTTTTCAGAGTTGGACAGCCATCCGTGACTCCGATGGAGCTTGGTTTTCATTCTTATCATTCGAAGCAACACAAGTGAAAAAGCAATAAGGATGATCTACAACAACTCGAGTTGGGGTGAGAGGCTGGTACGAACTCTATTTGTTTTCATTTTTGTACATATACTCATCTATGTGAGCATGCTTAGTTGGTTCATGTGAGGTATATGTCATTTAGTGGATGCCTAGTAGTTCTTGTTCTCTCATGATCGGTCCCAATTTATTAATAGTGGTAGCATGTTATGTTGATGTTTGCTTGCATTGTTCTATTCATAGAGGGTATGACATTGTGGTATCCTCCTCTGAATAATTCATTCGAATTGACTTGGCACATGCTCATGCATGCATATGACTGAAAAACAAAAGTCAATTAAGCCTTGATGATTTATTTTGACTCAGAGTTCTTGTATCACTTTTATGCCTCAATTAATTTCATTTTGTCGCAAGCATGATTATGACGGTTATTGCTCTCTTGATTGTCGCTTCCCAGTCTATTGCTAGCCTTCACTTGTACTGAGCGGGAATGCTGCTCGTGCTTCCAAAACCATGAAAACCAAGTTATTCCAAAGTGTCCACCATAAATACCTATGCATGGCATTTCGAACCATTCAAGTAAATTTTCATGTGCTACCTTTAAAATCTTCAAAGTACTTCTCAATTTGTGTCAATGTTTTATAGCTCATGAGGAAGTATGTGGTGTTTTATCTTTCAATCTTGTCATTCAGACTTTCACCAATGGACTAGTGGCATATACATCCGCTTATCCAATAATTTTGCAAAAAGAGCTGGCAACGGGGTGCCCAGTCCCAATTAATTATAACTTTCATCAATAATTCTCTTCACATGTTTTGCCCTGATTTATCAGTAAGCAACTTAATTTGCAAATAGACACTCCTCCATGGTATGTGAATGTTGGAAGGCACCCGAGGATTCGGTTAGCCATGGCTTGTGCAAGCAAAGGTTGGGGGGAGTGTCACCCATAATGAAACTAAAATACATGTGTAAACAAAAGAGAAGAGGGATGATCTACCTTGCTGGTAGAAATAACATCCTTCATGGGAGCCGCTCTTGAAAGTCTGGTTGACAAGGGGGTTAGAGTACCCACTACCATTCGTTGACAACAACAAACACTTCCCAAAACAATTTTGCTTCTGTTTTAAAAATAAAAAGCTCTAGCACATGATAATCCCTGCTTCCCTCTGCGAAGGGTCAATCTTATACTTTCATGTTGAGTCACCATCCTTTCTTTGAGCATTTTCTCGAGAGCATAGTTGTCGTTCTCAGTGTAATGTGCTTGTCCCAGAATGTGGTTAACTGTGATATAACTTTGATGCTTTTATCTTTGATATCTTTGATTCTAGTCTTCCCATGAACTTCAGAGGTGCCTGGGCATTTATGTTTTGCTGTACAAAATCGGGCAAGCGAGATACCATCTTATCATATCCTATTATGAGCATTACAATCTTGTGAATTAATATGTTTCATGTTTGTCGCTATTAGTATGTTGGTATCTTTTCATAGTTTACATGCCTATTGAGTGACATTATTTGCATTTGCCTCATCTTGAATTGCCTAAGCATTTGTTCATATAGTGAGAATATATGCATCATATGAAGCAAATGTGTTCGTGAAAGTCTTTTATCGCACTCAGTTGTTAACTGAATTGCTTGAGGACAAGCAATAAGCTAAGCTTGGGGGGAGTTGATACGTCCAAAACGTATCTACTTTCCCGAACACTTTTGCTATTGTTTTACCTCTAACTTGTGTGTTTTGAATACAACTAATGCGGACTAACGCTGTTTTCAGCAGAATTGCCCTGGTGTCTTGTTTTTGTGCAGAAAGTCAACTTTCGGGAAAAACACCAGAAAAGATCGCAAACCTCCTATTTTACCAGAAGACTCACGGAGCCAGAAGGGGAGTTGGAGATGGGCCACGAGTGGCCCAAACCACAAGGCGGCGCGGCCAGGGGGCCACCGCGCCGCCAGGTGGTGTGGCCGCCTCGGTCACGCCCCCGAGCCCCTCTCTCGACTACTTAACCCTTTTGACCTACAAACGCGAGGGGGTCGTCCACTTCATCCAGAAACATCACCGTACGCCGCCGCCATCGCGAAACCTATTTCGGGGACCAGAAACTCCGTTCTGGCACTCCGCCGGGACGGGGAATTGGAGGAGATCATCGCCATCATCATCACCGACGCTTCTCCATCGACCATCCATGTTTCCCCCATCCATGTGTGAGTAATTCCCTGCTGTAGGCTGAGGGGGATGGTAGGGATTGGATGAGATTGTTCATGTAATAAGTTATAAGATCATTAGGGCATGGTGCCTAGTATCCGTTGTTAGTACTTATTGATGTTGTTGCAACTTGTTGAGCTTAATGCTTGTCACTAGGGCCCGAGTGCCATGATTTCAGATCTGAACATGTTATTGTTTCATAATGATATGCACTGTTTATTGATCATACCTGCAAGTTGTATACACATATTGTTGTCCGGAACCCGAG
The DNA here is from genome assembly GCA_947311845.1 of Poa pratensis. Classification (NCBI taxonomy): domain Eukaryota; kingdom Viridiplantae; phylum Streptophyta; class Magnoliopsida; order Poales; family Poaceae; genus Poa; species Poa pratensis. The sequence continues at coordinate 14,247,831 of CAMZMU010000034.1, forward strand.
GTCCCAAAGTGACAATAATTGGGACAGCCGAGGGGAATGGCTGCGATGTGAGGATCACATGTGTTCACGGCGTGTTAATGCTTTGCTCCGGTACTTTATTAAAAGGAGTACCTTAATTACCAGTAGATTCCCTTGAGGCCCGGCTGCCACCGGCTGGTAGGACAGAAGATGTTGTACAAGTTTCTCATTGCGAGCACGTACGACTATATACGGAACACATGCCTATGTTTACTTAGTACTTGGATGCTTTATCATTATTATCTGCAATGCCTATGTCTTGATTATTATATGAGCTATCTTATCCATGCAGCGCCCGTTCATCCATCCCTATGCCTACAGTGTTTTAATCCTACTGTTTACTGCAATCACTACTGCTGTCATTACTTCACTGCTGCTATTATTTCACCGCTACTACTGCTATAAAACTGTTGCTACTGATAATCTGTGTCGAGCAAGACTATTCACAGGTGCAGCTGAATTGACAACTCCGCTGTTAAGGCTCTCAAGTATTCTTTGGCTCCCCTTGTGTCGAATCAATAAATTGGGTTTTACTTCCCTCGAAGACTGTTGCGATCCCCTATACTTGTGGGTCATCACCCTCTGCCGATGCGCCACAGAATTAGAATTCTGATAATTCTGTGGCGCATCCCTCAAACGGTGCGCCACAGAAATAGAACGCCTCCACTTACATGTGGGGCCGCCCCCGCGCTGCCTCTTCGTTCCAAATTTCGCTAAGTCACAGCGCGCGCACTCCCCGTCGCCCTCGACGCCGCCGCAACTCCCCGTCGCCGGCGACCTCGATCCCCTGCGCCCCGGCCGCCCCGTCCGAGCCGCGCCCCGGCCAGCCCCTACCCCTCCCCTCCCCTCCCCTCCCTCCACAACACCGCCGTCACCTCACCTGCCCTCCCCTCCCTCGCCGTCGAGCCACCCTGGGCCAGCCATGAGCCACCGACGACCTCAACTCGCCATCCTCGCCGAGGTACTGCCCCTCTCTCCCTCCCCTCCCTCTCCTGCCATGGTTGCACACTAGGTGCTTGATGAAATGTGTGTACTAGCACATGGCTGTCAATTCTTGCTCCTCTGCAAACCCAACAGTTGATGCAATGCAAACCCAAGTGGAATTGGTTACTAGTGTTTTGATATTCAGGAGTTCCTCTAAATATTTCTCCCATAGGAATAGTGGAGGAAAACATAGGAATAAGAAGATAATTAGGCCCTCTCTTTGATTCATAGGAATAGTGGAGGAAAACATAGGAATAAGAAGATTTCCTTCGGTGTTTATTTACCCATTTCATTCAAAAGAATGGAACATAGACAAAATGGAGCAATTTTCCTTTGGTTTTGGTTTCCAAGGGAATACAAAGGGATTTCATAATCCACTCAAACCTCCTTTTTACTACTTTTTTATGCACAAAGAACCTCCTTTCTATCATACGCATGTGTTGTTACTATGCTATGTTTTGATAATCCTATAAACCAATCCTGTAAACCAATCTCCTCAGCTTGTGGTAGATGCTAAATCATGGTTTTGTTAATTTATTGCAGCACCACGAGGAGCACCTCCACCACGCCGATCTCGGACCCGAGCCTCCCTTCCCTACCCGAGGTAGTTCCTCTCTCCCTCGATGTGGATGTGGATGTGGATGTGGTGATGTATGTGCATGAGGATATGTGTCCACGACCATCGTGTCGTGGTTGTTTGTGCTCCGACCATCGTGTCGTGGAGATGCCGGCCGGCATGTGGATATTTTTTGTGAAATATTTGCAGGTACCCCGTGAGGCCCTTGAGATTGCCAGAACGTCGATTAACTTCCGTTCCGGCAAATTCGGGTACTCCATATGTCCTATTTTTAGCAAAGGTCATGCCAAAAAATTTCGTGAAATTTAGCATGACTTTGCTAAAAATAGGACATATGGGGTATTGCGGCTAATGCATGGGCCGGGGTATCTTAGTACTAAATTAAGTGATGCTTTTGTTATATTTGTTGTACTAACTTTTTTCCTCTTTTTCAATGCAGTGCAAACATGTCCTCCGAGGCCGGTCCTTCTAAGCACATGAGCGTCGAAGAACAAGCTAGAGAAAAGAACAAGCCGTTCTGGGAAGTGAATAACCCGGAGATGGAGGATGCGGAGGCCGCCGAACTGGCTCGTGACGGCGATGGTGACTTTCTGTTAGAGATGGAGGATGCGGAGGATGCGGAGGACACCGACGGAGATGGGGACGCAACCACCACCACCGAGGGCGGCGACCACACGGATGTCGGGGGTGGCGACCACACGGATGGCGGTGGTGGTGGTAACCCGACCGCTAAGAGGCATAAGAAGCAGAGGAAGGACCGGACACCGAATGCGGTGGCCCCCATCACAGACACGTTCACTAAGGTCTCCTTAAGTGGCCAACCACAGGAGCCTAGGAACATCGCAAAAGGGTACGGCATGCAACTAGGGTGCATCCTCCGGGAAACCGTGTCGATCAACACGTATGACCTCAGGAGCGCGGAGAATGAGGCTTTGCGCACACAACTCCTCAATAAGCTTCACGAACGATACATTTTCCCGGATGATGGAAACAAAAAGGTGGACAACTTCGCCATCACGAAGATGAACACCGCCTTGACCAGCTGGAGAGGCCGGGTGAAGGCGAAGATTGAAAAGGGTCTTAGCTGGGAAGAGATCAGTGCCAAAGAGCCGTACATCGACATAGAAGAGTTCGAGGCATTGAAGTTGTCCTTGGCATCTCCGGAGGCTGAAAAATGGACCGTGTGGGGGAAGAAAATGCGGGCACTGAACTTAGGTAACCACCATTTGGGAAGCGGCGGTTACGCAGGAAAACAGCCCGTTTGGGACAAGGAGGATGCCGAGGTTGCGAGACTTGGGAAGGAGAACATGTGGCATAAAATCACGGACGAGCAAGTTAGGAACTTTGTTCGGTCCCGCTACTATCTGAAGCCGGGGACGGGGGAATTCGTTACCGACTATAAAGATGTGCTGGATTTCGAGAAAACGCTGGTAAGGAACTTAATTACCGCGGATATCTCAAAGTCCATTTGCGTTGATTTCTACATGGGTTCACGTTTATTTCCTTTGTCCGCAGGAGGCTGAGTTGAAGGCTGAGGCTGAGGCCGGCCCGTCGTCCCAGGAGGCTCAGGCCGGCCCGTGGGACACGACTTTCAACCGGGCGATGAACGTTTTCAAGGGGAGGGACAAGTCAAAGCCGCCGACGTCAGCTGGCCGTGTGACCGGCTTTGGTACGTCGATGAAGTTCATCGAGTACTACAGCACGGACACCGACAAGAAAAAGGAGAGGAGGAAGCCGGCTAAAGATAGAGCCGAGGTTCTCGAGCTAAGGAAGAAGCTGGAGACACTAGAGAAAGAAAAGGTGGACTCTACCATGGTGGACAAGCTAGTGGCCGAGAAGGTGAACGAGCAGCTCCGGACGATGTTACCCCCTGGGTTGATGGAGGGGTTAGCTGCCTGGAACGCGAGAGGTCAACAGGGGCCGATACACGTGCCCAGCTTCGCCGGCAGCACCTCCAGCAATAACGTGTCGCCGGTCCTGGTGACCCCACCGGTGCTCCCTGTCGTGGATCAACATACACCAAGGCCGGAGAATAATGATAATGCGCAAGAGCGGCCGGAGAATGATAGGCCGGCCGCCGGCACCGGCGCCCTTGTCTCGACATTAGCCGAGCTCGACGCCATCACCAAGGTAACTAATTAGTTAGTCCGCGACATCTTCTATGACTATATATGCCTTTGATGACTGCCATATCTCATGCATGGTGCCCAACATGTGTTGACTCCCAGGACATGCCTTGCATACTCCTGCATAGGTGGGGGTCGGCGGCGAGTTGAAGGAAGTCGCAACGGCCAAGATCATACAACCTTTGACCCGCGATATGCACAACACCCGAATGAGCGAGGTCGTGATGAAAGTCAATGTGAGCGAGGTACTGCCTGAGTTCCATGACATCGACCCCCCCACGCAACCTCCGGGAGCCGAGAAACACATGAAGCTTGGCGAATGCGGGAAGTGGATGATGGAATGGCCGAAGACCCAGATTCGTCTTGGGGATGTTCTTCATGGGGTCAGGCGCACCGGCGGCGCCACCTCGAGGCCCCGGCCCCAGGTCGTTCGGCCCCCGTCGAGGCGGCCACAAAAAGCTGTTGCGGATGAACCGGCGCCACAAGCAGCCGTCGCCACCACCCAGAAGGAACCGCCGGTCGCCGCCACCACCCCGAAGCTACCGCCGGTCGCCGCCACCACCGGCCGGAAGCTACCGCCGGTCGCCGCCACCACGGCCGGAAGCTACCGCCGGTCGTCGCCGCCACCAACCGCCACAAACAGTTGTTGGGAACATCTTCACCGCAACCGTCCAAGGTTAGTTCTGACTTTCCGAATTCCCTGAATTTCCGACTTTCCCGACTAACGGATGTGCTATTGTTTATGTTTAGGACAAAGCCGTTGCACCTCAACTTGGTGGCAACGACGACAATGAGGAGGAGGAGAATGATGTCAACGTCGATGACTACATCAACACTGGCGCCTGCATGGATGGTATGTACATGCCTCTGTGGATGAAGAACCCTTCCGCGACCACCGCGGTCAACCTGCTCGTCCCACTTCATGCACACAACGCCTGGCCTTCACCGACACGCCTCCGGATGCCGGCGATCATCAAGCTCAACCGGGTAACATTTTCAGCCCTAACACACTGAAAGAAACTGTTAAAGCGGGGTTCACTTCATCCCCACAATCCACAGAGATGAAGAACAAGAAGCACAGGAAGAGAAAAGGATCCTCCACCTCTGCGAGCCAGCCAGCTCCTAAGATCCGGGGTCTTGAAGACACGATTCCACCCCGTGCGGATGGCTTCCCCCTAGTTCATGAAGCTGGTAAACCTATCTTGTCTGGGGACTTGCTCCGCCTTGCAGAAGGACCCATGATTGCCTTGCAGGAATCTATCTTGCATCTAGAGAAGCTCCTTCCAAAAGACAAGCAGCCGAGTTACCCGGCGTTCGCGGTCAAGGTGCCAAACGAGCTGGTGGACTTCGTCCAGGAAGACCCCGCGGATGTGTTCTTCATAGCGTACGAGGACATCTTCAAACTCTTTCACACTCAACGGCTGGACTATAACATGGTCCGCCTATATGCGCTCGATATGGCGATGAAGATCAGGAGAGATGATACCCCGTACGTCGCGATAGTGGATCCCTACTACATGCGCGACAGCCATCTAGTGGAAGGATCAAAGACACGGGAAACGGCCACAGAGTACCTCGTAAGGGTCATGCTGGCCAACAAGAGGAAGAACGCCCTTCTTCTGCCTTTCTTTTTCGAGTAAGTACACATCCGCTCGCCACCGTCGGATCTTATGCCTTCTTGTACATTTCTTCCATCGCTGATCCTTTGTCCAACATTCTGTTTCAATTGTGTTGAGCAGGGACAAGTACTGCGCACTCATCTACGTATCCCCGAGGTGGTCCATTGCCACTTATTTGGACTCGGGGAATAAATCCACGCCGAGACGATACACCAGAATAAAGGTGTTCTCGATGACGCTCTCGAGGCCTATGCCCAAAAGGGCGGCCCCTTCCATAAGAAGTCGGAATTCTTCACGGATGACAACACACATAAGTTCCAGCATGGGACCGGCTTCCATTGCATCAAGCAACTGGATGGCAGCGTGAAGGAGGCCTACTACGCCCTCCATAACCTTAAAGCGATTGTCCGGGATTTCGAGAAAATGAAGATTCCATCTGGTCTCGCAGAATACACCAAAATGGCGGATTCTCTCACCGATGCTGATTACAGAACAGACTTCCATCGCATCCGGCTGCAGTTGTCAACGATCATCCTCGACGATGTCATTCACAAATCAGGGTCCTACCACTACCCCAGAGGTATTATAGAAGTGCATGTGTAGGGTTATATATTATATATATGCTATGCTATGAAACCCAAATAGGATAGCCATATGATTTCCAACCATGACAATTGATTGATTGTCTTGCCTCTCTACTTAGATGAATAAATTATACTCTATTTATATCACTAACCAATATATATCCCAATCCATCTTCAGGGTTGTGTCAGAGGGATATCGAAGAACGACTAGAGGCACAGAATGACACCAGGGAGTGGAAGACGAAAGAAGGCTTTCAACCGTTCCCGGCGCCTCTCAAGAAGAGGACTCCATGATCATGCATGCTCCCGCGTGCTCTTGCTCACCATCATCGCCGATGTGTACTACATTTGATCATAGTTAGGCGGCGAACACTTGATTTGTAATCTGTAGTGTGAAATGATGAAACATTCGGCACTTTTGTGACTATGTGTATATATGTATCTCGATCGGGCACTAAGTAATATGTGTGATCACATATTGATTAATGTGTTTGTCTGTTTATATACCTGTCAAATATACCTGTATTTCTGTATAAACCTGTATAAATCCTGTATATACCTGTATTTGTACAGCAAAATGAAAAAATACCGGTATTTTTGCTTCATATTTCTGTGGCGCACGCTTTATTTTTTGTGGCGCACCACTTTCTGTGGCGCACGGTGGAACAGTGCGCCACAGAATTCCTCTGCATAGGGTGCTGCCGACCTATTTCTGTGGCGCACCGCGCTGGGTGCGCCACAAAAAGTTGCACTTTCTGTGGCGCACGCCCTGGGTGCGCCACAGAAATAATTTTTGTGGCGAGAATTCTGTGGCGCACCGAGTAATCCTCCCGGTGCGCCACAGAAAGTCAAAAACGTGCGCCACATAAAGGCCTTTCTGTGGTAGTGCGTACACCGTGTCAACCCGTCAAGTGCGTTCACCACCTAGCTATTAGCACCTGAAGTTGAGAGACAACCTTGCGGCGTAGTTTAGGTGGTAGATCTAATCAACTAGATTAGATCTATATGAGAGGATTAGAGACGTCTAATTCTCAACACATGAGATCTACAAGAGAGAGAGAGCTTTGCAATTATTGTGTCTCAAACCCTAGGGGGTTTGTGGTGTTTATATAGGTGGCCAAGAGGTGGAGGTGCTTGGGCAAGGGGAAAGCTCCCCTTGCCCCTCCCCCTCCTTCCTTGCCACCACTGCCGCCGCCGGGTGGGGCCCGCCCTAGGTGCGCCGACCTAGGCGGGTGGGGCCCACCCGGGCCTGCCGCCGCCTTGCCCCGCGTGGGGCCCGCCTCGGCCACCGCCACGCCAGCGTGGGGCCCGCCCTAGGCTGCCTGCCCTATAAGGGTTTCGGCCGGGGAGGGGGGAGTCCCTCCCCAACTCGGACTCGGCCCCCCACTTCCTTGTGGGGTGCGGCTGCCTTGTGGGCCCCACAAGGCAGCCCCCTTTTATTGGGCTCCAAATAAAATCTTTATTTAATATTTTCCCTTTAATTAATTAAATAAATAAATAATTGTTTTGTCAAATTAATTCCTAATTGAATATTTCCTTTTACAGAAAATTCCCGGAATTAATTACTTATCATATAACTCATATTTACATGATCCGGGATACCTAGTATCCCCGACAAAAACTCTCGGAACAATATTTCCATCTTTATAAACACTCGGAATAAATCCGCTGATGATAGAAACTATTCCTATCATCCCGGGACATTAGATGTCCGCCTTGTCTCTATATTATACTTCACCGGAACAAGTCCCAGCGACATCGGAGCTACTCCGACACAATCTCATTACCACTAAGACTACAACTTTATTTTCTCAATAAAAGATTGACCTACAGCTTAAGTGTGTGACCCGATAGGTTTAGTAAACACAAAGTCATGTCCGGGAACTTACCGGACAATAACCAGCAGCGGGTTAGACATCCATACTGGCTCCCTTGTGTTTATGAGTGAACGACAGAACCTGTGTATTACTCATTACGCTTAATTCCCTTACGTGCACGATACCAATGATATCTCGAGATTGAGACAATGTGCTCTAGTGTGATCAAACCATTCGATCATAACACATATAATTCTCGTACCAATATCATTCTCTTTTCTCATTCCGTATATATGTTGTCCCGTGATTAATCACGCTGTGTCTGGCCAGACGATTGGGTGACAACATTAATACTGAGATGGCCTAGAGCATGTATCTCTCCATCGTCTGGAGGAGTAAGTGCTATTCTTGAACAATCTCTGTTTCAGTACATTATTCTAGTTCACGCCCAAAAGCCACCTTTATGATCCCCTGTTACGGCCGGACGTTTGATGACAATCAAAGCTTGAGTGTCAAATAAGCGGTCACAAGATGTTCTCATAGCATATGAATATAGCTAATGATAATTAAACATATGATCATTGCTATCTTCATCATTGACGATTAGTCTCATAGCAAGATCATACAATGGGTCGGTTCAGTACTATTATCATTCTGATAATATACTCCTATAGTTGTATAACTTATACAAAGTCCATGATCAGGAAAACATGATCATGAAACAACAAGATATGCTAGTCTTAGAGACAAGAATAGGAACGCTTTTACTTGTTCATATCTCTACACGTGTATTGGAGGTTTTCCTCTTGTATACGTTGTATTTGCTATACAAGTACCCAATACAGTTGTAGCATAAATATACAAACATTAATAATAAACTTGGAGATAAATAATCACTAAATTATTATTGTCTCTAGGGCATATCTCCAACAGTCTCCCACTTGCACTAGAAACAATAATGATTCTAGTTAGCATGATGACATGACACCAAATGGAACTAAGGTGCCACTCACGCTTCTGCATGCGCTCTGAAACTGTGTCCTTAACTTTGATCTAACCAAAGTACATAACTTGTTTAACTCCTCACATGCCAAACTTGACGATGTAAGTCGGATATTTTAGGAATTGGATATTGGCCTGTCCAGTTCCGTAGTAGTATTAATAACATCCGGTTGATGCCATCATACCATCTATTGAAACCTCACCAAAGTCAATGAATCATCCAATAACTTGCTTATCATGACGTCTCACATCAATGATGCAACTATCCTTGATAGATGAACTATCTTTGTTTGAGAATCCACACATAATATACAAGTGATTTGATAAAATCAAAACACCAAGTATTTATCAATTGAAATTGCATTTATCAGATTAAATTGATTTCATAATTCCACTACAAATACATATATGAGTAATTTCTCCATATATACTTTTTGAAGCTTTACAAAATCTACCTTGTCGTTTTCTTTTGCAATATTACCATCAGGTCCTTTTACCAGACCTCCAGGTTTAATTACAATCTTATTTAACTGCTTTTATGGGAATATCCTTTTTCAAGTATTTCTCATTAACGCCGGTAGCTAAATTAAATTTCAGCACTTTGGAAACTTTCCGGCTTTATGTACTATATAGCAATGAGATAAGCAAAATCACATTAAATATGATTTGATCTTATTCCTCTCTATTCGCTCATCATTGACTACGAAGGTCAATGTATCTCGCAAATATCACGCTATGAATTCTTGATCAAATTTCTTTGACTCAAGACACAATTCGAATTACCTTTCAGAATTGTACTTATTTCATTCATACTCATGTTTATTAAATTCTATCTTAGAGACAAAACTTTAATAAGACACTTTCCGACCTTTTATTTAAACTCTTTAAATCACGAGATTTATATATTTACTAGGGGACTAAGCGCTGGCTTCGCCGCGCCCGTGGGCTAATTTTTTTGAAGTATTCAATCATGAAGTCGTTGAAAATTTAAAACTGTCCACATTTCGAGAACTCTTCAAATTCGGAGGTTATCCAGTTTTTGAATAGTCTAACGCATTTGAATTTGTTTTTGACGCTTATGAAATACACAAATTTGGGAAGCACATGCAAATTTGAAATTTGAATTTTGGGCGTGCATATACATTTTTTATGTGATCGCGCTGACATATTTGCCATTTTTTTTCTGTGGACATGTTTAAAATTATTGGTTTGCATTATTTAGAATTACTTCAAAATCATATGGATAATTTGGTTGTGTATACTTATTTTAATTTAATGTGAACCAGTCGGCATATTTGTCATTTTTTTCTTATGAACATATTTAAAGTTATTGGCTTACGTTATTTAGAATTATTTCAAAATTACATGGATAGTTTGGACCATCTGTAAAAAAACATGGGCATATTTAAAATTATTGGTTTGCATTATTTAGATTTTTTCATTATTTAGAATTTTTTTTCAAAATTATATGGATAGTTTGGACTATTTTTTCAAAAATTAAATTATGCAAACCCGTTGACATATTTGTCATTTTTTCCTAGGGTTATATTTAAAAGTATTGGTTTGCATTATTTAGAATTATTTCAAAAAGGCATGGATTGTTTGGGCCATATTTTTTATTTTAAATATGGGTGTATTTAAAATTGTTGGCTTGCATTATGTAAAAAAATTGCAAAATCATATGGATAATATGGAATTTTTTTCGAAAAAAAAAATTGAAAAAATCTGACTGGGTGGCCCCACTGTGACGTCAGCACGACGTCACAGTGGCCAGCCCTAGCCGCACCGCCCGCGGCGGCGTTGGGCTCGCCGGCGGCGCGCCGCCGCTCCCCCGGACGCGCCTCGTCGCGGGGAGGCGGGAGGTGGCGGCGCCGCCCCCTTTTGGTCGCCGGAGCGGCAGGGCGGCGCGCGGACGCGGCGGAGCACCGCGCGGACGGCGTCGCCGATTCCGGCGGCGGTGGGACGTCTCGGCAGCCGTCCGTCGGCGAAGCAGTAGATCCGCCGACGGCGGAGCTCACCGTGGTCAGGGATCCGGCGGGGGAGGTGCGTAGGGGCGGCGGCGCGCGGCGGAAGCTGCGGCGACGACGGCTCCGCGCGGGAGCGAGAGGGAGCGCGCGGACGTTTTTGCTCAAAAGTCCTCGACCTTTGGGAAATTTCATTTAGGTCCCTCCGCAGCGGGGAAACGTGGAGCGCGCGCGAATTTCTAAAAGTGCGCGGGCTTTCTTGCAAATTGGCACGGTGACCTGGTGGGCGACCGGCTGGGAGCCGGGCGACCGGCGGGCTACCGGGCCACGCGTCGCCTGCTGATTGGAAGATAATCGATCGCTACAGTAGTGCGCGCGAACGGGGCGACGTGGCCGAATCCCGGCCATCCTTTGCGCGGATCGGACGGCCGTGGATCACCCGCGACGTGGAGGGCTGGAGGAGGCAGCGATTCTTCTGTCTTTTATATATAGTAGAATTAATATGGCCAAGCCTTATTCGATAAATATAATATCAGCTCCCACTGACTTTTAAGTCCCTTCGATTTATATAATGAAAAGAATAGAATTCTTATTCATTAACACGACTGACTTCAAACATTCATAATATAATTATCTAGATTATATTCATAATCTAAATGAATTATACTTAGCAATAAATTTTGCTACTTTAGTCCAATAACAGCATTGAGCATTTGATATGATAAGTCTTGCAACTTCTCACTATCAGTTATTCGTCCTTGATAAAAACAATTTTTAATCAAGACTAGCTCTATGAATATTAAATATTCATATCTGTCCTTTCTTTATGAAATATTCATGTCAAGTGATTTCACATCACGTCCAAACTACTCCCAAGATTGAATCTTGGAGTTACATGAATTTTCTTGAACTCCCTTATGACATTTACCGCCACTAATGAATGTATGTTATTCTGTTTGTAATTGTTTTGCTTATATCATGTTCCTGGACATTTAAATAATTTCAATCACTAGGTGATTTAATCATTAAATTCCTCACATGACTTTCCTTTAATACTTAATTCGAACCATGTATAACTTACATGTATTCCTGGATAAAGTAATGATATGGAAACATTTGCATGTTTACCCTCTCATTCTAACACTTGTCCAAAGACTCCCAGTCTTAATTTAGTATTATGATTTCCACTCTCTCTTCATGAGAAGACACTTTTCTCCAATTCTAAAGTCAACAAGCATTTAGAATTATGTGTGAAAAACAACCGCCAAAATAATAGTTTGGACTTTGCAAAACATATTTTCAATTCGAATTCAAACTTGAAATACACAATTGAAAATTGGAACTTTCTATCAAAATAACTCTAAGTTAAAATTGATGTAAGTCCCCTTAATACAAACAAAATATTATATTTACTTTAGTGGGTAATTTGGAATTTCTAATTTCACAACACATTGCACAAGACCTCGTAACATTTCCTTTTAATCTTTATCTTGCAAAAGATCTTATTACCATGATGATTTCGAGTTACCAAAATCCATCACAAGTAATTTGACTAAGAAAACTTTCTTTCGTCAATAATGTTACGTTATTTTATTAAGTCCTTTTCTTTAACTTTAATCAAAATACCTTTGATTGCTTTATTTTGATTCTCACATTCTCCCACTGAATTATATGAAATATTGAAACTTCAATAATTTCATTAACTCTATTTCATTAATATGAAACTTCATATTAAGTCTTCAATAGAATTGAACTAATGGGTAGATTCCACTCTTTTATGTAAACCTCGAAATTTACTAGTGCCTAGCACTTTGCCAATTTCGAATCTACCAAATGCCTAGCATTTTGTGGATTTCGATTTTCATCAAATGCCTAGCACTTTATGAATTTCGAATTTCTCTAAGTTTATAACACTTTGTGATTTTAGTTTTATCCATTTAATTTAGAGATAACTTTAAGAGTCTCAAAGAGAACCAACGAAAAGTATAACTCCAAATTAAAGATTAAACTAACTTTAATTATTACTCAGAACTTTAAGTAATATCTAGATTCAAAACAATAAAGACTTAACAAACAAAATTAATGACATATCACAATAAAGAAGATATAAACTTTGAATTCACAAAATTGAATTCCCACACATACTTTATTATTCGAACAAAGACTTGTTCCAGAATATAAAATATTCATTACATAATGATCGAACTGAAAATAACTCTTATTTAAAGTCCTAGTGTAAATCTTCTTCATTGACTTGGATTGAAGACATAGTGGTCACTTTTGCATAAAATGCGATCTTCCACTGTGCTTCTTCTAGGGTGATTAGCTACACTTCAATCGTAGCTTCTACATCTTCCCAGAACTTCCTCTTCTTTCCAGCATTAGCTCCTTCCAAAGTACCTGCCACTGGTGCAAGTTTGAGCATTCATTAGTATCTCATACCAATGATCATAATTGCTGAAACTATGCCAATGTGTATAACTCTTATACCTGTCTTGGTCCAATTAAGATCCCCATTCTGAATATCAGCTTCTGCTTCCTTGAGTAAGGCAAACAGCATCTGAACCGGCCACTCATCCGCCATGCGATTTTACATTGCCACGAAGGCATGATATGCAGGTGGTAGTGCCGCTAGTATAATGTCACTGAAAAAGTCATGACCAATTGTAGATCCAATTCGTCTAAGTTTTTCCTCTAATTTGGTAACTCTGATTTCAAACAACTGAATGGGTTCACCCAACTCAAGTTGAATGTTTATCAGTTCCCTTCTTAGATTGTAACGCTCAGTGCGTACTTGATTTATGAAGCGAGCTTTTAGTACTTCCATCAACCAGAAGGGACGCACATCTACAAAGAGACCGCCCAGCTGAGGTTCAATACAAGCATGCATGAGCTCCTTGACAATACACTCATCACAAAACATGTGAGGTCCACCATGATTCTCATCATGTGAATCCAGGGGAGTCAGAACTTCAAGCTTTCCTGTGTTCTTGAGAACACCAACCATGTGGTGAAACCACTCTCCAAAGTTGTTTCCATTTTGTCGTGTTTCGGAACACGGACACCGGGGATGGCGACCACCCCCTGTTTGTTCGGTAGAAGGGCGCGAGGTGCTTCGAAGTCAGTTCCCGGAAACGAGCACGAACACACGAGTTTTTACCAGGTTCAGGCCGCGTCGCCGCGTAATGCCCTACGTCCTGCTTGTCTGGCTTGATTGATGTCGAGTGGTGAAGTACAAAGTGTTGCTCACAACCTTCTCTTCTATGCCTAAGGACTATCCGAGCTTCACCTCGGGAAGGTCTCCGAGGTGGGATCGTCAAGCCCCCGAGCTATGAGTCTGCTGAGAAGTGTTGCTTGCCCTCCTCTCTCTCACCGTGGCCTTGGGCCTCCTTTTATACCGTCAAGGGGACACCACAAGTGGCCGTACTAGAAGCTTCCCACCGTGGCGTGGCATGCGTCGAGCCACTCCTCCAAGTGGCAGCTCTCTGCCGTTGTCATGGCGCCGTCCAAGCCTCGCTGCCCTCCATGCCGCTGTCTTCGCCGGGCCTGAGACGACGGCCAATCGAGTCTTGTCCTCGGGCCGTGCATCACACCGAGCCCCGCGCCTGCCCGATGTGACGGCGTGCCAAGTCTTGTCGATGTCTTGACTGTGCCGGGCAGGAGGCCTGGGCTGTCTTGTCTCTGACGCCTGCGGTGCTTCCTTCCCTGCGAAGCTACCCCGGAGTGGCTACGCAGGAATCTCTTGCCACGCGGCCTGCCTCCGGTCTTCTCTTTCCTCCGGGCGGAGGGGGTGCTCCGTCCAGGCCCCGAGCGTCGGAATGGCCCCCAAGCCCCCGGGAGCCCCTGTCCTCCGGTGAGTTTTGGGCGCCAAAGCCCCTGCTTCTGAGGGGCGGGTCTTCCCTCTCCGGGACCCCGGGGAGGCCCCAGTTCCAGGACACCGACAGTAGCCTCCGGGCGTTCTGGGGCCAGGGAGCGGGTCCCAGCCCTAGGACGCCCTAACTTCGAGGTGTAGGAGGGCCGCCCCTTCGTTCCCCGAGCAAGGGACGCGTGGCAGCGCCTGTTGGTATTCTGTCCATGCAGGGTCCCCGTCGTGAGGTGTCACCTCCGCCTCCTCTCCTCCCCAATGGAGCGATTTCCGGGTAATGATGCGTTTGCTGGGCTGGCTCCGTTTCCCGAGGGGGAGGAAGCATTAGCGTGCTCCTTCCTCCTTAAATGTGCCCTTCTTCTTCCCCCTTGTCGAATCCTGATCTCTTTACCTTCCACTGCCATGTCCCTTTCCGAGCGCTCTTCCTCATCGAGTAACATCAGCTTTCTGGCCCCGAAAACCTCCCGCGTCTGCTCGTGGGAGGCTAGGGGCATGACTCCTCCCCGCCAATCGGCCCGGTCCCTTCCCCGTTGCACGGCAACTGTATCCTTCGCGCGGCCTCGGGGGAGGGGGTCCTTTCGTGGCGCGGTGAGCTGGACCTTCTTGCCACCACGGGCTTCCTTCCTCGCTCCGGCGGATCTTTTTGGCGAGCAGCGGGGGCGGGGGAGGCGGCTCCCCGCCCATCCCCCACCGAGTGCGTGTTATTCGCTGCTCATCTGGAGCGCGGCCTCTCCCCGCCGGTGCATCCGTTCCTCCGATCCCTTCTTCGCATGTACGGGGTACAGCTCCATCACCTCTCTCCAGACTGCATCACCCATATTTCCTGCTTCATCACCTGCTGTGAGGCCTTCCTTGGCGTCCCCGCCCATCTCGGCCTCTGGTGTTCCCTCTTTACCCTCCAAGGTAGGATCGTCGGGGAAGGAAGCCCTGAGCTTGAGTGCGGGGTGGTGCGGGTGGTCCCGCGCCCCTCCATCCGAGTTCTCCGTTGATATTAAGCTGCAAGCAACAGATTATTGCATAAAGTAAAGTGCATAATGTAAACAACACAATTATCCTTAGACAAAGCATTGCTGTTTTACCCCTAGTGGCAACAACACATCCACAATCTTAAAAGTTGCTGTCACTCTCCCAGATTAAACGGAGGCATGAACCCACTATCTAGCATAAATACTCCCTCTTGGAGTTACAAGCATCTACTTGGCCAAAGCATCTACTAGAAACGAAGAGCATGCAAGATCATAAATAACATATAAGATAGATTGATAATCAACTTGACATAGTATTCAATATTCATCGGATCCCAGCAAACACAACATGTAGCATTACAATAATATGATCTTGATCATGATATGCAGCTCACAAGATCTAAACATGATAGCACAAAGTGGAGAGACTACCATCTAGCTACTGCCATAGACCCGTAGTCCAAGGATGAACTACTCACTCATCACTCCGGAGGCGGGCATGATGATGTAGAGCCCTCCGGTGATGATTCCCCTCTCCGGCAGGGTGCCGGGAAGAGCTTCTGAACCCTCTCGAGCTAGGGTTGACGACGGCGGCGTCTCTGGAACTTTTCGTGGAATATGGCTTGGGTGTGTAGGGTTTTCCCGAATAGGTGAATATATAGGCGAAAGGGCGGCGGCTGGAGGCACCTGTGGGCCCCACGCCACCCCCCGGCGCGGCAAGGAGGGGGGCCGCGCCAGCCCATGGCGTGGCTGGCCCATGGCCCCTCTGCTTCTCCCCTCTGGACTCCGTGTACGTGATGGAAAAATAGGAACTTCAGTATTTGTTTCGTCCAATTCCGAGAATATTTCCAGAACAACTTTTCTGAAATACAAAAACAGCAGAAAACAGGAACTGGCACTGTGGCATCTTGTTAATAGGTTTGTCCCAGAAAATGCATAAAAATGCTATGAAGTGTATGTAAAACATGTAAGAATTGATATAATATCAACATGGAACATCATAAATTCTAGATACGTTTGAGACGTATCAGATATGCTCCCACTAAGTCTAATAATCCTCTTGATTGGCACTAAGTGATTCAGGACCCGATTACCCTACGAAGCAAGCATGGATACATGTCATGTCCGTTGGCCAACCGGTAAGCACTATGCTAATTGTAGTAGCTACAACTCCTGTTCATCTTTCGACGTGTGTGTTCCGAACTCATAACTAGTTATGCTTGGACGTCAAGATTACCAACCGATCATGCTGCTGGAACGGTTTGCGCCCGCCTCCCAAACCCTTGGCACACATTTCTCATGGATACATGTCGTACGGTGACAAGCGCCTGGTTTGACGGTGCCACGGTTGGATGAACACGATCTCCTTGATATTTTACTTGAGGATTCACCCTAATAAACGGCTAATGCGCAATCAAGGTGCAAACAACAAAGGATAAACATCACAGACAATTAATAATAATTCATGTGCTTTGGTATAGCCTTTGTTATTCTCCGAAAGTCCTTGGCGCTCGTCCTTGAGGATCACCATCTTCATCGTTCCCGGTTACGATCAAGTCCCCGAGGGAAAATTACCATATCTGAAAACTCGCCAAGTACATGTCACCAGCATCACCGCCGGTGCCTCCTCCGGAACTCGCGACGAACTCTTCTTCGCTTGATTGTCGATGACGAACTCGATCAATTGTTTTGGCTCCCACCATCATGTTAAGACACAGTAACAAAATAGCTATACCAAAACACATGCACACAATCCTGCAAAACCAAGTTAGATGTATCTAACGTTTGTTTGCATGTTTTACGTGGCTTTGTAGTATCTACGGAATTACCGTCACTACCTACGTATTGAAGCACGTTTAGGCTAGTTGCTAGATTAACTTTGCGGGGTGATTGAGATCCCAACATTACGAAAACGTTGCGAACCCCAATCTAAACGATCACATGTGCACGTGACCCCCGTGAGGCGTCCAACCCTCATGCCCAGTCCATATGTACAACAACGTCCACAACTAAAGGTATAGACCCGAAGCTACTGAAGCACTTCATTGGCGCCAACAAGCATACTAGGAGCAGCCGGAAGGTCCGCGGATTGCCAAAAGTCCGTAAAGATCTTGCCAACGCTGCCGTGGAATATGATGTACAATTTATTGGGAAGCAACTAAAATAAACTTAATGCAAGAACCATGCAATGCTCGCACCAACTTGTGCTCTAGATCAAATCATACCAACGCATAGATCGGCTCTGATACTACTATTGGGTTGCGGGTAAAACTTTAAAATTATCCGTAACCTTGCCGCCAAGATCTATTTTATGAAGATATGCTGCACCCCATAATGCGATGATCAAGATACTTACAAACACCGTTGCGGAAGATCTTGTGTTTGTCGAAGTAGATGTTGGTGAAGCCTGATGAAGAATCTCACGTCCACGCCGGGAGGTGAGATTGTTGCCGTACGTCGACGTAGACGTTGATGAAGTTGTTCCGTCGTCGAGGAACTGCTGACGCGAGTCCCGCTCTAACGGTGTCCACACGTACACCGTGTCAACCCGTCAAGTGCTTTCACCGCCTAGCTATTACCACCTGACGTTGAGAGACAGCCTTGCGGCGTAGTTTAGGTGGTAGATCTAATCAACTAGATTAGATCTATATGAGAGGATTAGAGACGTCTAATTCTCAGCACATGAGATCTACAAGAGAGAGAGAGCTTTGCAATATTATTGTGTCTCAAACCCTAGGGGGTTTGTGGTGTTTATATTGGTGGCCAAGAGGTGGAGGTGCTTGGGCAAGGGAAAGCTCCCCTTGCCCAACTCGGCTTGGGAGGTGGAGTTGGAGTAGGCCCTCCTTCCTTGCCACCACTTCCGCTGCCGGGTGAGGCCCGCCCTAGGTGCGCCGACCTAGGAGGGTGGGGCCCACCCGGGCCTGCCTCCGCCCGCCCGCGTGGGCCCGCCTCTGCCGCCGCCTTGCCCCGCGTGGGGCCCGCCTCGGCCGCCGCCACGCCAGCGTGGGGCCCGCCCTAGGCTGCCGGCCCTATAAGGGTTTCGGCCGGGGAGGGGGAGTCCCTCCCTAACTCGGACTCGGCCCCCCCACTTCCTTGTGGCCCCATGGGCCCACTTGGCAGCCCCCTTTTATTGGGCTCCAAATAAAATCTTTATTTAATATTTTTCCTTTTAATTAATTAAATAAATAAATAATTGTTTTGTCAAATTAATTCCTAATTGAATATTTCCTTTTACAGAAAATTCCCGTAATTAATTACTTATCATATAACTCATATTTACATGATCCGGGATACCTAGTATCCGCCGACAAAAACTCTCGAAACAATATTTCCATCTTTATAAACACTCGGAATAAATCCGCTGATGATAGAAACTATTCCTATCAACCCGGGACATTAGATGTCCGCCTTCTCTCTATCTTATACTTCACCGGAACAAGTCCCAGCGACATCGGAGCTACTCCGACACAATCTCATTACCACTAAGACTACAACTTTATTCTCTCAAGAAAAGATTGACCTACAGCTTAAGTGTGTGACCCGATAGGTTCAGTAAACACAAAGTCATGTCCGGGAACTTACCGGACAATAACCAGCAGCGGGTTAGACATCCATACTGGCTCCCTTGTGTTTATGAGTGAACGACAGAACCTGTGTGTTACTCATTACGCTTAATTCCCTTACGTGCACGACTTATTCGAATTTAACAAACAGTGACTTAAGGTTGCGCTATCATTATTGGTCCACGTGAAAGATGGGCCAATCTCGCATCGTGACTCGATGAAGGAAAGCTCCAGAAGGTCGGTGCAAACTTGCCTTGGAAGACAAGAAAGATAATCAGGCTTCGTGTAGAACTCTTGTAACCTGACGAGCCTTGTGTATATAAAGAGGACTCGCAGGACTTAGAGAAGGTCAAGCCCTTAAACCCTAGCTCATACGGCGAGTACCAGATCGGATCGCCTCCATTGTAACACCTCGATTATCATATCAATACCAATCTAGGGTAGGCAGGAAGTAGGTCTTTTACCTCACATTGAGGGGGCCGAACCTGGGTAAATCTGTGTTGATCTTTGTTCCTGCGATCCCAAGCTCGGAGATGCTTGACTCGCGTAATCCCACACCTACGAAGTCATCTATGACACCTGACGTGACAAACCCACGACAGTTGGCGCCCACCGTGGGGCCTGCGGTCAAGAGCGTCACGTTCCGCGCAGGATCCATGAAAGGAGCTGAAGATCTTGTTGTTGGCCGTATCATCACGGTCAATGGCACACCCCTCATCGACGATTCAAGCTGGGGGCCGGAAGCAGATTACTTGGAGACCGGCCACGTCATCCCGTTTGGATCCATCAACATCTTCGTTGGCTTCATCGGTGGCAGGTCCATTAGCTCGGTCCAAGAAGGCGACTCAGTAGAAGAAGTCGCCGATGATGGGGAAGAATCCATGGAAAGCATGGACTCGCAAGAGTTTGGGTCCATTGTACCTGCCTTTGAAGAAAGTTGCTGGGGTTACCCACCAGAAATCGCATTATCACCAGATCGAGAGACGGCGCAAGTCGCGGTTTACACGACCGGAGGAGCAGGTGCATCAGGAACTGCTGGAGAAGCCGAGGCATCGGCCCCCCAAGCAACCCACTTCTTGTCCCTGTGTCAGCCACAAACGCCGCCCTCCGTGCAACAGAAATTGAGGCCGCCAGGGCCGAGCTCCTGTATGAGGTTCGAAGGATGGAAGAAGAGCGCCGCAGGCTCGATCAGATAAACCAAGGAATCCAACAGGAGCGGCAAAGTAGCCGCGCTGGCTGCGACTCAACGACAGGTTGACTCGCAAACACAACTGCGCGCGACTCAACCAACAGTGGAAATCCCGCTTACTCCAGCCGCGGGAGGGAATCCAGACAGTTGCGGAAGGATGGGGACCAACAAATCAAGAGACCCAGCAACAACCAAGGAGGTTTCACACCCCGCAGGGCCATTACCAAACCCTGTCGATAATATGTATGCTGCGGCTAATATCTTGACTCAGATGGTACCAACAGGCGATGACCCGGTCAATGCTGAGGCGCGGCGCGCGATTCAGATGCTAAGTACAGCAGTCCTGCAACAAGCCAATAGGGCAGAAGCCGAAGCACAGCTGCCCCTCGTACCAGCCAATCACAGGATTGCAGCAGAAAGAAGCGTCCAAAGCAGGCCACCAGAGAACATATCAGGAGTCGCACAGAGGCAGCAGGAGCAAGTCGCAGAAGCGCAGGCGAATATGCCAGTGATGCAAACGCGGCCCGCAGAAGTCAACAATCCAACGGGCACATCCACAACCCTGTCCTCGCGGCTCAAGGGCCCAGCATGTTTTACTGAAAGATCAGATCGGAACCTTTTCCTGAAGATTTCAAAGGGCCACGCAAGGTGGCAAACTATAACGCCAGCATGGATCCAACCACCTGGCTGAACAATTACGAGATGGGGATGAGCATTTTGAACGCCTCAGAGGAAATATGTGCAAGGTACCTCAACATGATGCTAGAAGGTGCAGCGCACATATGGCTGCAAAATTTGCCTCCCAACTCTATAAATACTTGGGAGGAACTGAAGGATGCTTTCGTTAAGAACTTCCAAGGAACTTGCAAGCGACTCTGCAATATAGAAGATCTCGAGCGTTGTGTCCAGAAGGAAGGCGAGTCAAGTCGCCATTGGATGAAAAGGGTGGCAGAAATAATACACTCCTCAGATAATATACCACCAAGCTCAGCCGTCCTGGTAATGGAGAAAAACTGCAAGTTTGAGCCGCTGATTCATAAGCTGGGTCGCATGAAGGATAAAGTCAAGAGCCTCAGCGAGGTAATGGCTGCGGCTAACAAATATGCCGGCTCGGATAAAACCAGAGACGCGTCAGACGGAGAAGAGGAGGTTGCTGCCAAAGGAAAGAAAAACTCCAACAAGCCCCAGCAGCAGCAAACAAGCCACAACAACGCGAATCAAAACAAACGCAAAAACGAAGATGGTCACTCAGGGCTCGTCGCCAATACGCGTGGAGGATTCAGAGGCCAGCGAGGAAGGGGCCGAGGATACGGCTCCCGTCCAATCAATATGCAAGAAGTTTTTAATCGGCCGTGCGACCTTCATGCAACAGGTGATGGACGGCCAGCGGACCATACCAAGGCACAATGCACTATTACAAGAAGTGGAAAGAAGAAAGCCAGCACAACAGGGGAAATTCCCACGAAGGAAACCCTGGTACGGCTCATGACGCAAATGTTGGGCAGCACAGCACGAACCACCCCAGGCAAACGGGGCAGTATCACACAATAGTTATCGACACCTCCAAAAGGGAAGAGAAATTGAGTCGCAGGAGTCAACAGGTGAACGCCGTGATACCAGCAACGCCCAATTGGCTAAGGTGGTCCGAGCACACAGTAACTTGGAGTCGCGACGATCACCCGCCACAAGTACGGGAACCTGGCAAGTTGGCTGGTTGTGGCACCGTACGTAGCAGGATACAAGCTGACCAAAGTGCTTATGGATGGAGGAAGCAGCATTAATATCTTGTACTACGATACGTTCCAGCGTCTAGGACTCAAGGATTCCAGCCTGCAGCCCACGTCAACCGTGTTTCACGGCATTGTCCCAGGAAGGTCCGCACAGCCAGCGGGGAAAATAACCCTAGGGGTAACTTTTGGGACAGAAGAGAACTTCAGAAGCGAGTTCCTATGTTTCGAAGTGGTAAAATTCCAAAGCCCATATCACGCCTTGTTTGGAAGAAGAGCCTTTGCTAAGTTTATGGCCAGGCCATGCTACGTGTACCTACAGTTGAAGATACCAGGACCAAAAGGGGTCATCACAGTGTACGGAGATAGAGAAAAAGCGATAGAATGTGAAGAAGGAGATGCGGCCTTCGCAGAATCTGCCTGTGCCGCGGAAGAGCTAAAAGGTTATAAGTCGCAGGTGGACCCAAATGACATGAGCGTAGTTACCACGCCATCTGCCGAGCCACCAATGAAATTCAAAGCGGCCCAGGACACCAAGCAGATAAATCTTGTTCCTGGCGACTCATCCAAGCAAACCAGCATTGGAGCACACATGGAAGAAGAGCAGGAGAAGGCCTCGTCGCTTTCTTCAGGAAAATAAGGACATCTTCGCATGGAAACCGTCAGATATGCCAGGGGTACCAAGAGAATTAGCAGAACATAGCCTCAAAGTGAACCCTGCGGCTAAACCAGTGAAGCAGCCACTACGGCGTTTCCACGATGATAGAAGAAAGGCAATAGGGAGGAAATAGCTCGCTACTGGCTGCAGGATTCATCACGGAGGTATACCATCCGGAGTGGGTGGCAAACCCAGTCTTGGTTATGAAAAAGAACGGTACGTGGCGAATGTGCGTTGATTACACCAGTCTTAACAAAGCTTGTCCAAAGGATCCATTTGCTTTGCCGCGAATCGACCAAGTGATTGATTCAACTGCTGGGTGCGAGCTGTTATGCTTTTTGGATGCCTATTCAGGCTACCATCAAATCAAGATGAAGAGGGAGGACCAAGAAAAGACGTCCTTCATCACACCCTTTGGAGCTTTTTGTTATGTCAGCATGCCCTTTGGGTTGAAGAACGCAGGTGCGACTTACCAAAGATGCATTCAGAATTGTCTACATGAGCAAATAGGTCGCAACGTTCACGCCTACGTGGATGATATTGTGGTTAAGTCGCAAGTTGGCCAGGATCTTATTAGTGACTGGCAGAGACATTCACAAATCTCAGAAAATACAACATGAAGCTCAACCCCACAAAGTGCGTCTTTGGAGTACCAGCAGGAAAGCTATTGGGATTCATAGTATCAGAAAGAGGCATTGAGGCCAACCCTGACAAGATAAAGGCCGTGATGGATCTCCAAAAACCAGAAAAGATAAAAGATGTGCAGCGACTTACCGGTTGCGTAGCAGCTTTGAGTCGCTTTATATCAAGATTGGGAGAGAAAGCACTACCTTTGTACAGACTGTTGAAAAAATCAGACACCTTCGTTTGGGATGCAGAGGCCGACGAAGCTCTACAGCCTTGAAACATCAATTGACAAATGCTCCAGTTCTGGCGGCTCCAAAGGATAAAGAGCCCATGCTACTATACATAGCGGCAAATTCCCGCGCTGTGAGCGCTGTCATGGTTGTGGAGAGACAAGAACCCGGAAAGGAATACCCTGTCCAGAGACCAGTATATTACGTGAGCGAAGTCCTCACAGCTTCCAAACAGCGTTACCCACAGTGGCAGAAGTTGGTGTTTGGAGTGTTCATGGCGAGTCGCAAGCTGAAGCACTACTTCCAAGAACATCCAATAACTGTGGTTAGTTCAGCACCGTTGGCAGATATCATCCGTAATCGAGAAGCTACTGGAAGAGTCGCTAAGTGGGCGATCGAGTTGGGACCACATCACATCAGTTACGAGCCGCGCACATCAATTAAGTCGCAAGCCCTTGCAGATTTTATCAACGATTGGACAGAAATCCAAGTCGCTCCTAGCATGGCAGAAACCAAATACTGGACCATGCATTTTGATGGGTCAAGACAGTTGCAAGGCTCGGGGGCTGGAGTTGTTCTAACATCCCCAAGGGAGACAAGCTGCGGTATGTGCTACAGATACACTTCAACTGCACAAATAACGTGGCAGAGTATGAGGCACTGCTTCATGGTCTACGTATAGCAAAGGAGATGAACATCAGTCGCATACGCTGTTTTGGCGATTCAGACTTGGTGGCACAGCAGGTCTCTGGAACGTGGGACAGCAAGGATGCGAATATGGCTGCATATAGAAGAGAGGTGGACAGAATTGCTGGACATTTCACTGGATACCAAGTTGAACATATTGATCGGAGACAAAACGAAGCTGCAGATGCCCTGTCTCGCTTGGATCCAATAGACAGTCAGTCCCACCCAATGTTTTCCTGGATGAACTGCACAATCCATCAGTCAAACCTCCAGCAGAGATTGACATTGCAGAGCCAGAGGACGATTCAACTTTAGTCGCAGCCCTGCATGAACAGCCAGGATGGACAGAGCCATACATGGCATATTTAAGTCGCGGAGTGCTGCCAGACGATGAGATTGAGGCGCGCAAAATCATACGGATCAAAGGCCTATACAATCATCAACAACGAATTATACAAGCGCAGCGTGTCAGGAGCATTCCAAAGATGTGTCTCACCAGAAGAGGGACGAAAAATCTTGCACGAAATTCATTCAGGCGATTGTGGCCATCATGCTTCGTCAAGATCTTTGGTGGCAAAGGCGTTCCGACATGGATTCTTCTGGTTAACAGCATTAGCAGATGCAGAGCAAATTGTCAGAGTGTGCGACGGATGTCAAAGATACGCTAGGCAAGATCATATGCCAGCTCAAGCACTTCGCACAATACCCATCACATGGCCTTTTGCCGTATGGGGTTTTGACATGGTAGGGCCCTTCAGACGGTCTTCAAACGGAAAAACTCACCTCCTGGTCATGGTGGACAAATTCACAAAGTGGATAGAAGCAGAACCTGTGGGAGATTGCGAGGCTGAAACAGCAGTCAAGTTCTTGAAGAAGGTCATATTCCGCTTTGGGTACCCCCATAGTATCATTACAGACAATGGGAGCAACACCTCTGAAGGGCTACACAGATATTTTGCGCAGACAATGGGATAAGATTGGACCTCACGTCAGTAGCACACCCGCAGAGCAATGGACAAGCTGAGCGAGCTAACCAGGAAATTCTCCATGGAATTAAGCCGCGCCTTATTGAAAAGGTCGAAGCATCTCCAGGATGTTGGGTGGAGGAATTGCCAGCAGTACTGTGGAGCTTAAGAACAACCCCTAACAGATCCACAGGTTTACACCATATTTCATGGTCTATGGAGCAGAAGCAGTCATGCCCAGCGATATCATACATGATTCACCAAGAGTTGCGGCTTACATCGAGACAGATAATGAGATAGCTCGGCAAGACTCGGTGGACACATTAGAAGAGGTTAGAGACTTGGCAGCATCAAGGTCAGCGGTATATCAACAAGACTTGCGACGCTATCATGCCAGACGCATCAAAACCCGCACCTTTCAAGAAGGCGACCTAGTACTGCGACTTAAACAAGATCACAAGGGAATGCATAAGCTGTCCTCTCCATGGGAAGGACCCTACATCATCAGCAAGAAGCTAAACAATGGGTCGTACTATCTGCTGGATGTAAGGGAAGAAAGCAGCGAACGCCATGATTTCGAGGATCGTCTCGAGGCACCTCGCCCTTGGAACGTCGCACACCTGCGACCGTACTATACATAAGAAAAGGCTAATTAGAGCCAAGCATCATCCTTTCCAGCTTTATAGCTGAGTATCATCACAGCCACTCAGGGCTAGAACTTCAACTTTGGTCGCCACCTAGGCGCGACCTATGCAACATCTGATCGCCACCCAGGCGCGATCGACCCTTGTATCAGAAACCGGCTGCCACCTAGGCGCGGCCGTAAACTTTGTATCATTCTGGTCGCCACCTAGGCGCGACCGACCCCATGTATCACCATGGATCGCCACCTACGCGCGATCCAACCCTATGTATAACACTCGGTTGCCACCAAGGCGCGACCTTATGTGTCATCATAATCAAAGCTTATCATAGCTTAGCCTATCATGGCATATCATTATGTTTCTTGGGGCTTTGTTACCCTGAAACAGCCAACTTATTGGCAATTATCAAATTTACCTTAAGTTGGATTGCTACTCGCATTATGTGGCCAAAGTACTGGGGTGTGGCGTCAATCGAGCTTGATTGCCTATCATGGCCGCTCTCGACCCTGAACACACATGTTCCTAGGAAATACTGAGTCGCGCGAGTGCCCACTTAAGGATTCAGATGGCCTAACTAGAGGTCGATGTACTGCTTATAGTACGGCAACACCAATTACAATTACTTGTATCTTAACAATTGTTTTATTCATGATATCAAGTTACAGGTGACGACCTTCAAAACTATCTGAGAAGAATTGAGATGATTATCACGTTACATCCTCTCAATCCTTGGGGGCTACATCATATCGTCATCAAGTTTTGAAGCTATCAGGCTACTCTAACAAAGAAGCTCACGAAGTCAGATGATCTCCAGGTGCGAGTCAAGGCCAATCCAGCACAATTATAAGTCGAAATAAGGAAAAGCGCGGCCTAAACATTCAAGATCAAGAAATCCTATGAAGTTCAGGCCACGCTTGGGGGCTAATGTCGGGGGAATGATTAACCCGCGACTTATTCGAATTTAACAAACAGGACTTAAGGTTGCGCTATCATTGTTGGGCCACGTGAAAGATGGGCCAATCTCGCATCGTGACTCGATGAAGGAAAGCTCCAGAAGGTCGGTGCAAACTTGCCTTGGAAGACAAGAAAGATAATCAGGCTTCGTGTAGAACTCTTGTAACCTGACGAGCCTCTGTGTATATAAAGAGGACTCGCAGGACTTAGAGAAGGTCAAGCCCTTAAACCCTAGCTCATACGGCGAGTACCAGATCGGATCGCCTCCATTGTAACACCTCGATTATCATATCAATACCAATCTAGGGTAGGCAGGAAGTAGGTCTTTTACCTCACATTGAGGGGGCCGAACCTGGGTAAATCTGTGTTGATCTTTGTTCCTGCGATCCCAAGCTCGGAGATGCTTGACTCGCGTAATCCCATATCTACGAAGTCATCTATTACACCTGACGTGACAAACCCACGACACACGATACCAATGATATCTCGAGATTGAGACAATGTGCTCTAGTGTGATCAAACCATTCGATCATAACACATATAATTCTCGTACCAATATCATTCTCTTTTCTCATTCCGTATATATGTTATCCCGTGATTAATCATGCTGTGTCTGGCCAGACGATTGGGTGACAACATTAATACTGAGATGGCCTAGAGGATGTATCTCTCCATCGTCTGGAGGAGTAAGTGCTATTCTTGAACAATCTCTGTTCCAGTACATTATTCTAGTTCACGCCCAAAAGCCACCTTTATGGTCCCCTGTTACGGCCGGACGTTTGATGACAATCAAAGCTTGAGTGTCGAATAAGCGGTCACAAGATGTTCTCATAGCATAGGAATATAGCTGACGATAACTAAACATATGATCATTGCTATCTTCATCGTTGACGATTAGTCTCATAGCAAGATCATACAATGGGTCGGTTCAGTACTATTATCATTCCAATAATATACTCCTATAGTTGTATAACTTATAAAAAGTCCATGATCAGTAAAACATGATCATCAAACAATAAGATAGGCTAGTCTTAGAGACAAGACTAGGAACGCTTTTACTTGTTCATATCTCTACACGTGTATTGGAGGTTTTCCTCTTGTATACGTTGTATTTGCTATACACGTACCCAATACAGTTGTAGCATAAAGATACAAACATTAATAATAAACTTGGAGATAAATAATAACTAAATTATTATTGTCTCTAGGGCATATCTCCAACAATATCATCCTCCTCTCTTGACCCTTGAAAACTTTCGCCACACCAAACTCAGAGTAATTCTCATTAGAGGGTTAGTGCACAATCAAAAACTCACATGTTCTATATAGATAAAATATGAACTTTACTTTAAATATTAGCTACATCCACTGATGTTATGTGAAGCTCTTCCACACAAAAAAGAATTCCACTCAACACTAGTAAAAGAGAGAATGCAAAATAAAAGACAGAATCTGTCTAAAACAGAACAGTCCGTAAAGACGACTTTATTCGAGGCACTGACGTTGCTCTGATCGAAAAAATCAAAACTAACGAAAGATGCGTACATATCTGAGGATCACGCACAAAAACTTGCAGATTTCTTCAATTTTCTGGCAATTACATAAGAACGAAACGGTGAACAGCAAAAATCTGTTCCTGCGCAGAAATCGAAATCTAACATCATCTTATCATTAGACTCTTCTTGGCACAACATTGCGATAAAATAAAGATACAAAGGAATTGCTACAGCAGTAAACAACACCTTGACTCAATAAAAGAAAATTCGCAGAAAATAAAATGGGTTGCCTCCCATAAGCGCTTTTCTTTGCTTGATAGTTTTAATGATGCTCACATGAAAATATAAAATGAAGCAAAAGGAGCATCAAGGAGAAAATTCGAAACACATTTAAGTCTAACCCACTTCCTATGCATAGGAATCTTGTACCCAAATAATTTCATAAATAACAAAGTAACAAGCATGAGAAGATAAAACAAGAGTAAATTCAAAACTTTCAGCATATAGAGAGGTGTTTTAGTACCATGAAATTTCTACAACCATATTTTCCTCTCTCATAATAATTTTCAGTAGCATCATGAACAAACTCAACAATATAACTATCACATAAAGCATGCTTTTCATGATCTACAAATACATAATTTTTATCAAGCTCCAAAATAGTGTGATTAAAACTTTCAAACCCACTTTTAACAATTTTATAACAAGATGATTGATCATTCTCAAGAGGTATGGGACTCCTAGATAAAGTCAAGACCTCTCCAATCCCATTTTCATTAGTAGAATACATAATATTATCAAGTAATATAGGACCATCATCTAGAGCTTTATCATAAACATTTTCTAAACAAAATTTCTCATTACCTTGCATTTCGAAATTACGCACAAATAAATGATTATCATAAGATTTATCAAAATAGCATGGATTATCATAAATAACAGTAGCATAATCATTTCTACAAGTTTTACTCATAGGGAATATTTCAAGAGAATCCACAGGAACATAACATTCATCCTCATTTGGTAAGCATGGAGGGCAATCAAATAATGTAAGAGATAAAGAGTTACTCTCATTAGAAGGTAGGCATGATTCTTCCTCCTTTTGTTCATCACTCTCTTCCTCTTTTTCATCTAATGAGCTTTCAGCTTCAGCAGTAGTTTCTTCTTCTACAGGTTCCTGCAAATTGTGAGTACATTCTTGTGCATGAATGAGTCTCTCTTTATAATCAATGATATAAGAA
Organism: Poa pratensis; assembly: GCA_947311845.1. Lineage (NCBI taxonomy): Eukaryota > Viridiplantae > Streptophyta > Magnoliopsida > Poales > Poaceae > Poa > Poa pratensis. Next base: position 14,277,333 of record CAMZMU010000034.1, read on the forward strand.
TTATTGTTGAAATTTTCTAGACAATAATCAAGGATAGAATAGACTGTATCTTTAAGTTTATTACAAGCAACACAAGTTTCATAATTTTTAGACATTAAGGATTCTATTTCAGAAGCTCCCATAAATATAAAAAATTGTTCTACTTGTTCAGCTCCCAGATAAGCATAGTTATAACAATGATAGTTCATAATTATATCTTCTTTACTAAAACCACATTGAAATTTAAGATGTTTAGTATCCTGTTCAGAGCAACAATTTATATCATGTCGTTTAAGCAAAATTTCAGCAATTTGATTTAACTTTTTTTAACACGCCTCTCATGATGTTACCCTCTCTTGATTCTCTATACTTTATATATAATTCTTTAACTTCCATAGAGGTTGTAGCATTTTCTTCCATAACAACAGTTTTTTATTTAGATTTTTCAGTTTTTAAATTTTTATGGATTTTCGGGTATATAAGAAAACTAAAACTAAACAAAAATAAACTAAACAAAAGTAAACTAAACAAAACACAACTAAACAGAAGTAAACTAAGCACAATAAAACTAGACAAAAGAAAATAAAATAAAAACAGACAGAGAAGTAAAGTGTACTCCCCAGGTGAACTTATGAGTAGAGCTATGCTCCCCTGCAACGGCGCCAGAAAATAGTCTTGATAACCCACAAGTATAGGGGATCGCAACAGTCTTCGAGTGAAGTAAAACCCAAATTTATTGATTCGACACAAGGCGAGACAAAGAATACTTATAAGACTTAACAGCGGAGTTGTCAATTCAGCTGCACCTGGAAAAGCATTAGTAACAGGGGTGATGTAAAAGCAGCAGTAATATAAGATCAATAGTAATAGTAACACAGGAGCAATGGCACCAGAAAATAGTTGCATGCGTGGAGTTGGCGGTAAAGCAATGATGATTACAAATGGACCGGGGTTTCCAGCTATCCACACTAGAGGTAACTCTCCAATAACAAGTGTTGGGTGAACAAATTACAGTTGGGCAATTGATAGAATCGAAATAGCATTAAGACAGAACATCCAGTCTATTAATCATGTAGGCATGTTTTCCATATATAGTCATACGTGCTCGCAATGAGAAACTTGCATAACATTTTTTGTCCTACCAGCCCGTTTGCAGTGGGGCCTCAAGGGAAACTACTGATAATTAAGGTGCTCCTTTTAATAGAGCACCGGAGCAAAGCATTAGCACTTAGTGAAAACATGTGATCCTCATGTAAAAACCATCCCCTCCAGTTATCCCAGTTGCTGTCACTCTGGGGCCTCGGGTTCCGGACAGAGACATGTGCATACAACTTGTAGATACAATCTAAGCAATAATTATAGAGCTTAAATCTAAGATCATGCCACTCGTGCACTAGTGACAAGCATTAAACACAACAAGATTGCAGCAACAATAACTTCATAAACTTAAAGATAGACTGATCATAATGTAACAATTCATCGGATCCCAACAAACACAACACCGATTACATCATATGGATCTCAATCATGTAAGGTAGCTCATGAGATTATTGTATTGAAATACATGGGAGAGAGAGTACCAACTAGCTACAGCTAGAACCCGTAGTCCATGGGGGAACTACACACAAACCATCATGGAGTCGAAGTGGAGGCAGCATGGTCGATGGAGAAGGCTCCGGGGGTCAATCCCGTCCCGGCAGGGTGCCGAACAGGAACTTCTAACCCCGAAACTTGGTTTTTGGTGGCGGCGGAGCTACGGAACCCTTCGTGGAATATGACTCTTGTGTCTAGGGTTTTGCCGTGTAGATGAATATATAGGCGAAGGGGAGGCGGCTGGAGACGCCCATGGGACCCACGCCACCCCACGGCACGGTAGGAGGGGGGCCCACGCCGAGCCCTGGCGTGGCCGCCTCCTGGCGTTTCTCCGTCTCCCTTTGGACTCCGTGTACGTGTTGGAAAAATAGGAAGGTTACGTTGATTTTCGTCCAATTCTGAGAATATTTCCAGAACAACTTTTCTGAAATACAAAAACAGCAGGAAACAGGAACTGGCCATGTGGCATCTTGTTAATAGGTTAGTCCTAAAAAATGCATAAAACTGCTATGAAGTATATATAAAACATATAACAAGTGGTATAATATCAACATGGAACATCAGAAATTATAGATACGTTTGAGACGTATCACAACATGACTTGCATGCCTCAATGATCCGCCGCCGGAAGTTTCATCTGCTGTTGGAGACTCGGATGTTGTGCCACATGTGGAGCCGCGTGTTCTCCTCCGACAGCATGTTCGGAGGCGCGTTAGCTATCTCCTCGCGCAAGATGCCGCGCCCCCACACCTTGGCCATCTCCACCTCCTCGTTGCGGCGACATATCGCTTGTAGCTTGAAGTGTTGCTCACCGGCTTGGCACGGAAGCTCGAGCTCCTCTAGCGTCTCGTGGCTGCCCACCATGCTAGCTTGACGTCGGATCTACTGGTGACTAGATGCTAGATGGAGGGCGGGATGTGTGGGAGGAGCAGAGGCACCACGTGCCACATTTTAAAGGCGGCCGGAGTAGCGGGGTTGGGTAGCCTGCAATAACGGCGAGCACCGATTCTCATGTACACGCATTGACGCCGATGACGCGTGTGCAGGGCACCGCCGCGCGGAACAGTAGCATCTGCAACACGTGGATGACGCGTCGCATCCTTCTGCGCCCCCAGAGGAACGAGCGCGGCGTTATTGCGATGCGTGCTGGTAGGCGGCCGCCGTGTCGTCTCCTCACCTTTAATCGGGCGAACGGCCACCAGCACAGCCTAATTAACACGGGCGCCGGCGTCGTGTGTATAATGGGCGGGCCACCCCTATCAGAGGACATGTCCGCCCCATGTACGGCACCCGCGAGAGGGCCTCTAAACTTGGGGGTCCTTTCAGGGGTGCCGGACACGAAATTACTCGGGCGAGCCTTTGGGGAGTGCCGCTGGTGGCTGTTTTTGGCGTCCGGACCCCCAATGGGCCTGAGCCATTTGGAGGGTGCGGGTGCCGGTGGAGATGCTATTAGGCATTTTACAATTATTTGCTTGTAATTCGTTTGTTGCTTTCATTTTCTGTATTACTTTGTGGATTCTGCCGGTGTGCATCTTTGTTATGTAGAGGCCAGATGTACTGATTAAACCTTTTAAATAATAAACACCCTATCAAAAAAAAGTTGTCGAAAAGAGTGACCACTGAGAGGAGCGCAAAGAAATCACCCACACTACTCACAAGAAATCGATGTAAATCCATGTCATGAACATGGGTGTCCATGCGGTGAGCTACAATTCATGGGAAGCTTGAAAACAATGTGGCCGTGTCTCACGTCTAGGGTGGGCCTAGACCAATGAGTTAATCGATCAGGTTTCTTTCTTAGATGGATGGCATCCTCTAGCTAGTTTGGGATCGAACGGTCGCCAAACATTAGGATGATATTGGTTGGAAAAAATAAAATCAGGATGCCCTAAATGAGATGGTAAGTTTTCTTCCTGAACATATCAATCTATCAGTATGTTGGTTTGACGATCACATTGAAACAAAGACGATGGGGAAAATAGATGCTGATATGGACGATACCTTTAAGAGCAGCAACTATTGAAGTTTCAAAGCCGTTTTATTAGATGGTTGACATACATCATTTGGTTTGAGATCAACAAACCAATAAATAACATGATGTTAGGACGATAGATTTCAGGAAAGAAATATCATAGAAATAGACCACATATTTACATACTCCGTAGTAGTCCGTACAACGGTAGAAAAAACACCAACAATAAAAACATAGCGTGCATCATAGGTAATTATTGTATCAACATAAATAAATATTACTGCTACTAATCTTAAGCATGCACAAAACATCCAAGCTGCTGGCAAGAAGAAATATGTCAGAGCAGATTTTCGATATGGTCGATGACACGTTTGGTTTTGTGCTTGACCAACCGGAGCTTGGAAGACCCTGCTGCTTCTGGAACCACCTCGACGTCGGTGAGCATAGTCACCGTGTCGACGGTATCCCAGTCCCATCCACATTGGGCCTTTATGTCGAAGCCTCTGTGGATGCAGAACCTGCCGGCGCCCAGGTATGCCACACTTCATCCCGTAGATGCCACTCCGACGGCGGCGGCGGGTCGACGTCCGCCCACTCGTGCCGCAACACCGGAGTCGCCGATTCGTTCTTCATGGCGTCGGACACATCAACGGCACAGAAGGTGAGGCCATTAATGCCGAATAGGAGGCCGTCGCCAAGCTCCGGGACGTGCAAGGCGCGGGAAGAGAAGGGCAGCGTCCAGTCGCTGGCCTTGCTCCACTCGGCCGTGGCCGTGTCGAAGAAGTAGGTGGCGCCGACGAAGTGTCTGGAATCACGGCGTCTGCGGCGGAAGGAGGCGCAGATGGTGCTTCCGTTGAGCAGGGCGTAGGACTGGAGGTAGAAGGAGGAGTCACGGTCGGTGTATGAGTAGGACTGGGAGGAGGTGTCACGGTCACGATCGTCGTCGACCGGCGGCGGAGAGAGCTGCCGCCAGTGCCAGGCGTTCCTGTCGCTGAAAATTGACGGGTCGAACCACGGCGACGACCGGTCGAACTCGTCGCAGAAAGGAGGCTGTGTGTGCTTGGACTCCGGGTCGCCGTAAACCAGAGCCTGGAAGCCGTGCCATACGCCGTCAAGGACATAGAGCGCGTCGGGGTGGGCGGGGTCGGCGGCATTGTCGCCGTGGTTGACGGCGAAGGAGGCCGGCATGGACAGCCTTCTGGTGTCGGAGAAGCTGGGCATAGCTTGGACGGTGGAAGCGTCGGCGTCGTAGAGGGTGGCGCCGCCGGCCGCGTCGACGCACAGGATCCTGCCGCCGCCATAGGGGAAGAAGTGGAGGGTGCTGTACGACTCCGAGGGGGAAGCCATGAACCTTAGTTTGGACGGTGGAAGGTATAGGATTTCGCCGTAGTCCTCTTTTTGCGGCGGCGCCGACGCCGCCGCCGCTTGTTGCTGTTGGATCTGACGGTGGTGTAGTGCTTGGGCGGTGGACGGGAAGAAGAGGTGGCGGTTGGCGTCGACGCGGCTAAGCGAACCTCCTTCTACGTCGTACTTCTCCGTCACCATGTTCAACAGTAGCCGCGTCTTCTTGGTCGCCGGCCGGCCGGCCGCCCTCAACAAAGCCTGCATGCGAACGCCGAACGCGTATGTGCTACCTAGCTAGGTCTTCTAACCGTACAGATCGAAAAATCTCATCATATGGATGAATGGGTACGTTATTTTTATGGGCTGCATGGCCCATGTATAATCCACTGAATGGGTGCGTTATTTTTATGGGCTGCAATTTGTTTTTTGAGCTGAACAGGGAGTTTTTATTGAATTTAGGGGATTTCTATGTTTAGAACGGTCGGCAGTTAGCCAAACTTGGCAGTCGCCCGATCACCGTCCGATCCAACAAACGCGAACGACTCGGATGAAACGGTGGGGGCGCAGTTCATGCGCGACTTCCGCATACGCAACGCAACGCACGGGGAGGCACCTGAGCCGATCCCCTTTCTCTCTCTCCCTGCATCGACCAGCGCTGCCGCCGGTTCCCCATCGCCCACCCTCCCTCGAGCTCATCTCTCCCTGCGTCGAGTCGTCGACCAGCGCCGCCGCCGGCTCCCCATCGCCCCCATCCCTCGAGCTCCTCTCTCCCTGCTCCCCTCCTTCTGGCCTCGCCGCTAGCGAGCACGGCCATCCCTCGAGCCTCCGCCCGCGCCGCCGCCCGGGCTCGCCTCCGCCCTCGCGCCAGGCCGCCTCCACTCCTCCTCCTGGCCGAGCACGCCGGACAGAGAGCTGAGCTCCTCCACCGCAACCACCTTCCCAGGCTGCTTGCATGACCTTGGTGTCGTCCTCCTCCACCAGAAGCTATTCGTTGCCGGCAGAAAAAATCGAGAGCGGAGGTTGGGGAGTGGGGACTGGGCGTGGAAGCCGGCTGCAGCAGGGGTGGTCATCCGGTGGCGCCAGGAGAGTCATAGCTCCGGGCAGCCATGGAAGGAGGCGTCGTTGACTTCCGAGTTCAAGTGCTACGCCACGTCGCCGGACTCCTCCCAGGTTGGCCGGTTGACTCGCCGGCGGGCAGGCGTCGGCGCTCGCGCGCGGCCCTCCTCTGCCTCGCTTTTGTCCCGACCCGGGCTCCTGTCTCCGGTCGCCGTCCTCACCTGCTCGACCCGGAAGCTTGCGACCAGGCCTCGATGCGCCCTCCCCCCGCCCGGCTTCATCCTCCAGTAGCAAGGCAACAAACCACGGCGGGCTAGCTAATGGTCCTTCGGTCGGGTCCCGCTCGTGCGCGGCATTACTACTAGTGCGAGTACTGTTCATCCATCCATGGGCTTGCGAACCAGCCAGCTAGCTGGCTCCAATCGTGCACCTTTGTGGCCATGCCTGATGGTGTCTCGTCTACGAATTCGTGTGTTTGGCCTCTGGTAACGTTGTGTCCGTGAGATGTACCGCCTCCTATGGTGCGTGTTGGCGCCGTTGGCCACGCCACCGTCTTGCCGGCCATCATGGTATGATAAGCTTGCCGAAAGGCGTTGTCCGATCCGTGCCGTATTATGCGATGGTTTCGTGATACGAGGAACCTCTCTGACGGAGCGACGACTCTCGCTTGGGTCGCGGCGAAGGATGTGTCAGCGCCCCCGGCTCTAACACTAAGATGCATATCGATAGTCGCTGAACTAGCTCGACGACCTATGGAGGTGATCCCCCGACTAGGAGCCACTCTGAGGTTCGTCGCCCCTCGTCGAGCCCTGTACTGATAAAGTTACCCACCCTATACTGATAAAGTTAACAACCTAGTACTAATAAAGTTAGCTACCCAGTACTGATAAAGTTACCCGCCCATTACCGATGGAGTTATCCACCCAGTACTGATAAAGTTACCAACATGGTACTTATAAAGTTACCCACCCATCACTGCTAGAGTTAACCATGTGTTCATGATATAATTATCCACCACGAAATCGATATTGTTACCCCTAATATATCGGTAGTAATTACCCACCTAGTAGTGGTAAAGTTATCCAGCACGAAATCAATATAGGTATCATACTCTCTCAGTAATAATTATCCACCTAATACTGACGTATTTACCCACTCTGTTCTTATGAAGTTATCCATGTGTTACCCACCACGAAATCGATGTAGTTACGATGTCTCCTAAATAATAGTTACGAACACAATGCCCATCTTTTTATGGTGTAGTCGTCACTATGAATCGACAGTTATAATCCTAATACTTATGCACGATAAATTAACCATCTCAAAGTGATATTCACTTATGAAAACTAGGTGCGGTAATTTCAAAACTCGTAAAAATCTAAAAGAACAACAAAAAAATGGTTATATTTCAACCCGGAAACTAATCGTTAATATGGTGGTAACTTACGTATTCAAGCCTGGGTAACTTATATGTTAGAGGGTGGTAACTTTTGGGTCGAAAAAAAAGTCGTCGGAACATATCGACATGGAATCTAATTTCGAAGATCTCGTCGCGACTAGTCCAACGGTGAAAACGGAGTTTAGCCAAGATACTTTTCCCACCCCATATTGATGTAGTTATCCACGCCGTATTAATTAAGTTACCCATGTGTTCCTGACGAGGCTATCCACCACGAAATTGATGTAGTTACCCTACTCTATCTATAGTAGTTACCCACCCAAACTTAATAAAAGTATCCATGTGTTCGTGATAGAGTTATTCACCGCAAAATCGATGTAGTTATCCTACTCTCTCGGTAATAGTTACCCACTCTGTACTAATGGAGTTACCCACCATGTACGGATAAAGTTACCCATGTGTTCATGATGCAGTTATCCACCACCAAGTCGATATAGTTACCCTTGTCTCTCGGTAATAGCTACCCACCACGTACTTATGGAGTTACCCACCCAGTACTAATAAAGTTACCCATTTGTTCATGATGCACTTATCCACCATGAAATCGATATAGTAACCCTACTCCCTCGATAGCAGTTACCCACACAGTACTGACAAGGTTACTCATGTGTTCATGATACTGTTATCCACCACGAAATCGATGTAGTACCATACTCTCTCGGTAATAGTTACCCACCTAATACTGGTGTAGTTACCCACCAGTTACCATGATTTGTAAAAGGCGATAAAGCGTTCTAAGGCGGACGGGGGGCGTCTTAGCGCCTAAGCGTCGCCAGCGGACGCTTTAGGATCCTAAGGGTCTAAGTCGATCGTTTTTCTAAGATGTAGGAGGGCGCCTTAGCGCCTAAGCGTGGCCTTTAGGGACACCCTAAAAATAATGAAAGTTATACATGTGTCAATGATGTATTCATTCCAAAGCGGTAACTCACTCATGAAACTAGATGGTAACTTCAAGACTCGAAAAGTCGGAAAAAAAAACCAAAAGCGGGAACTAGTTTCGATCCGAAAACTAATCACTAATATGGTGGGTAACTTACATACCGCGGTCTGGATAACTCACGTGTTACTCGTGGGTAACTTTTGGGTCCGAAAAAAAAGTTGTCGGAACATATCAATATGGGATCTAGTTTCGAAGATCTCGTCGCGACTAGTCCAACGGTGAAAACGGATGCTAAATCGGATAAACGGTTTAACCTACAAAACTTTTTAAATTTTCGGATCCCTACATTTATTGCTGATGATGTAATCAATTTTGTCCATACTCACTTCATGCACATGCGTTGGCTTTCTTTGTATTTTGCGTTGCATGCACGCGCCCGAGTCACTCTTTTGGGCGTGATTAGGACCAAAGCTGTCCGAAACGTTCTACAGATTTGACAAAACGTAGAACGTTCTACATGTAGTCGTGTCCTTGAATTTAACCATCAGAGTCTTTTACAAGCAGCTCATCAATAGTTCAATACACGCGGGAGCCTCAAGCCGCAAAACCGCGGCTACCGGACCCCGTTTAGCTAGTTGCGCGAGCTCATGAGCTACCTTATTACTCTCCCTATTCGTTTACGAAACACAACATCTCGAAGATTAATTCAGAGTTGCTTGGCTTCCTGGAGGATAAGGCCATTGTCCTTCCACCATGACCGGCATATTACACCAATCCAGTGCATGCTGCAAGCCTTGAGCACTGGTCAGAAACTCTGCTTCTTCAGCTGCACTACACTTGGGGAGCCTAGACCACGCCGATAAAAGCGCCTCCCCTCTGCAGTTTCGAATGACACAACCGGCAGCTGCATCCCCTGTCTGAATATCAAAACTTGCGTCAGTGTTTAATTTCGCCCACCCCTCAGGTGGCGCCGTCCAGCGCGATCTGCCGCTGCCTCACACTCGAGATAAGCCGGTCTGCAAAGTCCCCTTGCCCTTCTTATCATTACATTGCCGGATTGGGTATAGGACGTCACACTAATTCTCTAGAACCTTTGCGCAAATGCTAGCAGCGCCGGAACAGCAGCAGTATACGCGATCGAGTGATGTCGTCAACCCCACTTAGTAGTACCTGTAACCAGTTGCTTCCCAAGCGGACAAAATCAGCATCTGGATTCCGGAGGGAGATCCCAGACCTGACGAAACTGCATATTTGTGCTAGCGGCAGCACCTGGACCTGCTAATTACGTCCTAGTTATAGCGAAGACTTGATCTCAAAAAAAGAAAAAAACCTATGACTCGCCGCCCTCACCGCATTCTGCTCATCATGGGCCGCACACGCTCAGCGGCCATTTGGGAGGCCACATTGCTGCAGCTCAGCCGATGCCGTCTGGGCTCAGCTGCTCGTATACCGCACGCTTGGCGGCCATGAGGGAGCGGCCACGCTCCTCCGCCTCCACGCCCTCGAGCGAACGCTGGGTGGCGGTTGCCGGTTGCCGGTTGCGTCCGTCGCCTCCTTGAAACCCACACTCACTCGACGGTATGACTTCTGGTTGCGCTAGGTGGCGAACGAGTTGTTAGCGACGTAACCTCGTCAGGCCACATCGGCGGCAGCTCCTGCTTTGATACAGGGTAAGAATTTTTATTCATGTTTGTTCAGTTTCCTTCTAAAGTTCATAACTTAATTGGTTGTACCATAAATGAGAAGGTTTACTGTATGCAGCAAGTGTTTGTGCCATAAGTTCAGAAGAGCAGGTGAATTACGTAGGTTCAGTGCATTTGGTTTGTGTTAATTACATCCAGGTGTTATCTGTCTGAAGGTTGAACTGGATATTTTCTTCACCGCTGTTTGTGAGAAGTCCATTTCCACCACAGTGCTGGCTAAACTAGAGCTTTCAGGACACGTATCAGACCATTCTAATTTTACGTTCGCAGGTCATGCACTTGCGCGCATGCACTAAACAACCTTTTCAGCTTAACATTTCAGTGCGCGCAGGTAATTTTTTACGTTAGCAGGTAATGTATGAATGCACTGTAACAGCATTTTCAGCTTAACATTTTTTTTCTAGGGATCCAGCTTAATATTTCGAGGCAGAGATATGCATTGACCAAATGAAATCAGGCTAAGCACTTAAATTATACCTTACATATATTACTGCCTCTCAACATCCAGCGCAAATGTAGAAGAGTAGATACTGTACCATACTAGACTATCGACATACGACATATAATATACTAAGGGAGATTTTACGGTACATTCTACTACACAATTTTAGGTGTAGTATTAACCAGATCCAATGGTTAATATCGTGTGGGCCAGAGTTAGGCCAAAGGACAACTTGGTAATTTGATCGTAAGGGCAGAAACGTGTTTGCGTCACTAATCAACATTAATCTGTAATTAATCACCGCCAGAAGCAAAGATTGCGCCGCCATCCCGCACTGCGCTTGGTGACGTCGACGAGGAGGTAGCAGCGGCCGCCGCCGCATCCACGCTCTGCTCCAGATCGCTTCTTGCCGCCACCTCCAGTTCTGCTCGTGCAAGTCCACGACGATATGCCATCCGGCGCCAGCTACTCGAATCGCACGAGAGGACGTCTCGGCACCGGCGGCCGGCGGCAGCAGATACAGAGGCGCGTCCTCAGATGCCCTAGGTTCCGAAGAGAACATTCAGCTCGCTAATTACCTGCTTTACTTTAGAAATTATGCAACAAATTATTTACATGTTCATGCCGCCTCATATGTTGTGTTTTTTGATCGAAGGATAATTTTCAAATACTTAAACATGGACAAAATCTGCTATGGACAATGGCCATGCAGGGTACGAGCGCTGTCGCACGCCTTCGGATTTGTTGCGTCTTCGCCATCAGAGAAGGAGCTGCTGCGCGACTAGGTCAAGACACTCGTGCAGAAGGTCGGTGAGGATGTTGCCGCCGCTGCTCTCATCAGGCAGATCAGCCTCAACGCAGCACTCAGCGTCTCTATGTCGCCGATCCAGTCGCACATCCATTGCTGCCATATCTTAGTTTCTGGCCATGATGTACCGTTGTTTCTCTCACAACTGTGTTGATAATCTTCATTGAAGCTTCAGATTTACTCGATGAAGATTTGAAGCTGACACGCAGTAGTGTGAAGTTTGTTGTCAATATAATTTCCGGTTTCCTACCAGATCACATTGATCCTATTTGGTAGCTCTTTTTGCCATGTGCACTTGTCATTCTTTTGTCAAAGAAAATATCATAATTACAGAGATTTTCTTGTTCTCATGAAACATCCATTAATTGAGCCTTGCTTCGGTGCGCCACCCCTGGCGAAACTTGAGTAAGAAACGGGGGGCAACTTGGGTAGGATCTCACATTAGATATTAGATTTTTAGATAAAGAGTATATATTAATATTGAGAAGATACCAATTACATCTAGCCTCTGCAGCAACGCATTGTCCTAGCGACAACACGGACGCACACAACCCAGAATAAGAAAAAGAATTACAAAAAGGAAAAGTCCCGCCAGTGATCTATTTCTTGTAGCAGCAGGCCTAACACCACCAAAAACAGCACCAGAAGTACAACTTCTCCAAAAGCGGCGCCTCCAAGAAGTGAACAGTGCTATAGCGCCATCGCCACCCTGATCAATCATAGGTTTTCACCCTGAAGAAAATCCAAACTTGCAAAAGTAATGCCTTCAGCAAGACCATTGCTAGGCACAACCAATTAAGGCCAGACCTTGGGTTTTCACCCTGAAAGTTTGGACATTAAACTTCTCATGTATTGTCGCCCCCACTTATCGTTGCCGCTGTTCCAAGTTACAAATCACCAAGCAAATTCCTCATCGCCACCAGGAATCGAACCACCATTACTAGTCTTCAGATCTAGGCCTCCATGTCCTTCTCCGCACTCTGACTTCACCGGGAAACAGAAATGCATGTCCCCAATGGCAACTGACTGCAGAGTTTCGCGACGCTTCCTCTGAAACCAAACGGTCAGAAAAACGGGCAAATAGCTTAGGTACTACATCTTTTCAATGAATTGGCTCAGCAGCGATATCTTTTTGAAAAATAGCTCACATGCACCATCTTTTCGAGCAGTAATTGCTCCGAGGCGACATGGCCGTCAAGTCATGTTCCCTGAGCCGTAACCCAGGTTTGACCGGTACGTGGAGTCGTTTTTCTCGAGTGGGACCCACGCGTCAGCGAAACCGGCTCTGTTCGTGGGGGAACCGTCTCTGCCACGCGCCGGCGTCCCGCGGAGCTCGCTCACTCCTCACTCTATCCCGTCGTCTCGGTTTCTCCGGGATGGGCGAAATTATCCTCGCGATGGCGAGTTGAGCGGCAGCAATGGAGCACGCGACGAGCTGCGGCAGCAAAGAAGCGGGCGATTCGAGCTCTGGCAATGGAGCAGGCGAGTCGAGCTGCGGCGAGGGGGCGGGCGGCGAGGGGGCGGGCGAGTCGAGCTGCGGCGAGGGGGCGGGCGACTGGAGCACCGGCAATGGAGTCGAGCAAGCTGGCGACGATTCCAGCGGCGGAGGGAAGAGCGGCCGCGCGAGTCCAGCGGCGGCACTCGGACTCGAGCAAGCTCGGGGCAAGCTGGTGCGTGGAGGGAGCGGCGAGGGAGGACGGAGGATGGGGTGGTGCAGGTACACGGTCGCAGAGGCGACCGACGGCCCGATTTGTGTCTCGTATCTACCGGATTTCACTCCACCAGGTACTGCAGAAGGCGTGGAAGCGTCACGGCTACTACAGTCGCAAGGGTTTTCCGCACGGCCGTGGTGATTCGCCGCCGATGACGAGGCAGAGGTTTGCGTCGATGCGCAATATTGCTGTGAGCGACGAGAGAAGCTCGGGCGGTGCTGCGGACGACGAGAGCAGCTCGGGCGGTGCTGTGGGCGACGAGAGCAGCAGTTCATGGAATAGCAGTTCATCGAGCAGTAGTTCATCGAGCAGCAGTTCATCGAGCCTGGACTTCGACGCTGCGTTGAGCCTAGAGGCTTTCAGCCTAGTTGCCGGGATGGCGGCGGACAGATTGGTGATGGTCTGCTCCGAAACCCTCTGTGCTATGAAATCGAGCTAGAAGATTGTGCTACAGAGCCATGGCGGAGGCAAGATCGTGCTGCATTCTGTAGATAACTAGTGTAGTGAATTTTGTTAGGTGGTTGCAACCATTTCAGGCAGTGTTTGCCCAGCGCTGGGAGCGTGTGGTAGTAGTTCTTTTGTGAAATGACAATGTAAGCACTACGTCGAACACCTTGGAGGCGTGCTCTGGACGTGAACTGGACATGCTCTGGATGTGAACTGGGCACGTTCCGGTAGGTGAAACCTAGTTTTTGTTGGTGAAACTCTGTCTCCAAAATGTAAATTATTGAGTTCCTTGTTTTAGTGTTCTTTGTGGCGTCAGATTGTGGCATGCACACTGTCGAACACGTTTGAGACGCGCTCTGGGCACGCCCGATTGTGCCATTCGCACGCCGTCGTATTGAAAAGGAGTTGAAAGAGTTGAAACCTTGTCAACTAGGTAGAGGCTTATGTCATTTTTAGACAAAATTCTTTAATTTGTTATTTAACATACCAAAATTCAAATATTTGTTATCTACCACCTTTGGGACATGTAGACCCACATGAACATTCCTTGCCATCTTAACCCAACACCTCTTGAACATGTGGACCCACATGTAACACTCTCATAACCATATCTTACCACCTTTGTTACGTGTGGACCCACACACAATAGTCCTAGCTATGTTGTATGTTTTAACACCTACATGATAGTTATCGGTCAAGTTGTATAGTGTCGGTGCATGTACAAATTTCTAATAGGTCATACGTATCTACAACTGTTGGGACATGTGGACCCATATGAAACACCCCTACCATATTAATCCTAGCATATCTAGGGCACGTGGATCCACATGCAACACTCATAGCCATATCTTACCACATTTGGGACATGTGGACCCATACGCTAAACTCCTAACTATGTTGTATGTTGTAGGATCCACATGATAGTTCAAGATCAACTTGTCTAATGATGATGCATGTGGATCTAAATATCTAGTAGGTTATATAGGTATGTATCTACTTTGGGACATGTAGACCCACATGAACATTCCTTGCCATCTTAACCCAACACATTTTGAACATGTGGACCCACATATAACAATCTCATAACTATATCTTACCACCTTTGGTACGTGTAGACCCACGCGCATTAGTCATATCTATGTTGTATGTTTTAGGACTCAACATGGTAGGGGTGTTTCATGCGGGTCCACATGTCAAGTTGTATAGTGTCGGTGCGTGTGTAGTTATAAATTCCTAATAGGTCATACGTATCTATAACCGTTGGAACATGTGGACCCACATGAAACACGCTACCATATTAACCCTAGCACATTTAGAACATGTGGACCCGCATGTAACACTCATAGCCGACAGAAGCACGAGTGGCCCATTATGTTACATAACATACGAGCGAAGCAAGACAACATGTTCTTTTTGATCCATCTAGAGAACACAAAGTCAGCAAGCATAGCAAGGAAAGAAGGAGACGCCGCGATGCTCCGCCGCCGGCACCGCCTCACCCGCTCCTCGGGTAAAGCACACACAATGTCTTTTATTTTTATGTTTATTTACGTGACAAAATTATCAAGTTTTATATTTAAAATTTTAGGGCTGCCCGCAACTGCAAAAATTTATTTCTAGATTATAGTGCTCTCTCACTAGTCCATGTGTCCAACAAATTAATTTAAAATACAAAATTAAGTTTTCATTTAATTATTTGGTCCATCGTTGTAGCAAGCCGAGTCAAGCTTGAAGCCAGCTGAAAAGGAGGGAGGCGATCTCACCTTTGGCACATGTAGACCCACATGAACAATCCTTTCCATCTTAACCGCATCACATCTTGAACATGTGGATCCACATGCAACACTCTCATAACCATATGTTACTACCTTTAGAACACGTGGACCCACACGCAATAGTCCTAGCTAAGTTGTATGTTTTAGGACCTACATGATAGTTATCGGTCAAGTTGTATAGTGTCGGTCCATGTACAAATTTCTACTAGGTCATACGTATCTACAACCGTTGGGACATGTGGACCCACATGAAACAACCCTACTATATTAATCCTAGCACATCTAGGACATGTGGACCCGCATGCAACACTCGTAGCCATATCTTACCACCATTAGGACATGTGGACCCATACGCAAAACTCCTAGCTATGTTGTAGTACCCACATGATAGTTCTAGATCAATTTGTCTAGTGCTGATGCATGTGGCTCTAAATATCTAGTAGGTTATATAGGTATGTATCTACCACCTTTGGAACATGTAGACCCACATGAACATTCCTTGCCATCTTAACTCAACACATCTTGAACATGTAGACCACATGTAACACTCTCATAACCATATCTTACGACCTTTGATACGTGTGGACCCACACACAATAGTCCTAGCTATGTTGTATGTTTTAGGACCTACATGATTGTTATCAGTCAAGTTGTATAGTATCGGTGCATGTACAAATTTCTAATAGGTCATACGTATCTACAGCTGTTGGGACATGTGGACCCACATGAAACACCCCTACCATACTAATCCTAGCACATCTAGGACACGTGGACCCACTTGCAACACTCATAAGCATATCTTACCACCTTTGGGACATGTGGACCCATACGTAAACTCCTAACTATGTTGTATGTTGTAGTACCCACATGATAGTTCTAGATCAACTTGTCTAGTGCTGATGCATGTGGCTCTAAATATCTTAAATATCTAGTAGGTTATATAGGTATGTATCTACTTTGGGACATGTAGACCCACATGAACATTCCTTGCCATCTTAACCCAACACATCTTGAACATGTGGACCCACATATAACACTCTCATAACTATATCTTACCACCTTTGGTACGTGTGGACCCACACGCATTAGTCATATCTATGTTGTATGTTTTAGGACCCAACATGGAAATATTTTGTGTATAGCTAGGATATGTGTTTTCTGACTTACCTAGGACTACAAGGGATATGAACATTAAAATATTATAGTTTGTAAGATGTAGTATATATCATTGAGAAATATTTAGCCCAGTGGGTGTTCTCCTCTTGCAGATCTGGGAAGACCTAGGTTCGAATTCTCCAGGCACCAAATTTGTTGCCTTTTTCCCATGATTATTTTCAATCGTACGACTGACTCTGTACACCACTCGGCTCGGCTGGGCTTTTTCCGTTTCCACAATTTCGCCACGGGTGGTGCACCGGAGCAGAAGCGCCATTAATTTGCACAGACCTAGATTTTATCTGCAAAAACTAGAGAAACATTCTCCATTTTAACAACCCATGACACGGTAGATTTCAGAACATCCATATGTACTGAGATTAAAAAAATACACTGCACATTAATCCTTTTTAACCATCTACGAATAGCTCATTGGACACATCACCCGTCCCCATTTGATCATGCCAATACAAAATCTCTTTATTTCCTGTCAATAGGCAGAGCACAACTGATCTATTGTACAACACCTCTTTATTTCCCGAGGAGCTTCTGAATCATTTATAAGAGATACAACGTAATAGAACATCATCATGCCCTTGTGGGGTAGCTGCACCTGTATAGATCAAGAACCCAGAATTGTGAGAGACAAAAGGTGCCTAAAAATCCATGTTTCACTATCATGGGGACTGCTTCACGTACAACCATGACAGTTTGATGAGAATATATTAGTGACTATTTGTTCTAGTTCGCAACATTAGACATGCTATAGCAGTTCTGAAACAGTAAACAATCCATGTTGTAAAGTAGAGCTTCTGATTATCACAATCAGAAAATAGTGAGCACACACTCAACGTGGGGCAAGCACAACGGTAACTGTAAGTATACACTATTACAGAAATCCAATACTAAAGAACACACTGAACACAACGTTGTTTCAGAAATCCAGAACACACTGAACACAACGTTCTGATTAAACTTTAATCAGAACAAGCTGGGTCATCTATTACAGTAATTGACTTGCATCGATAAATTGAGAGGCCGTTTAAGTTGGATTCTTGATTGCAGAAAATAATGAAGGTATCTGTGTACATAGCCATCTGCTCATATGTTGAATCAACGAAGTTAGCGGTGGGGGGGGGGGACATGGTAAACCGAGGAATCTGGGGAGGACTCACGAATCTTGGCCTCGAAGAGAGCGGAGCTCCGGAGGAGGATCCCGCAGACGGAGGCTCCTGTGGCCTCCCTCCAGATTTTGATGGGGGACTGTACGCGCACGCTGCGACCAGAGAGCACTGCGCCGCAAGGGAGTCGAGGGAGAACAAGGTTGCGGCGACGGCGGCGGCCGAGATTCTACCGATTTGGATGGGGATTGGGGAGAGACCCTACGTCTTTTTTTTCTGAGACCTGGCTCCGGGAATTCTAACAGTGAAATGCCTAAACTGCCCTTGATGCGTAAATATACTACACCAAAATCTGTGGTAGTAAAACGGACCGGGACCGTCCGATCTTGCCAATTAAACGGCCCATATTGGTTTGATGTACCGTAAAACGTCTCTATACTAATAGATTAGATAACTGCATATCTCAAAATCCAATCGAAATTTAAAACACCAGTAGCTACTAGCCATCGACACATGCACTACAACTATGACCCTTTGATATCTGGGCTCAGAACTCAGATAGGTACTTTGAGAAGTTCAGGGAGCAAACTTGAAGATTAGCTCCTTCAGTACGGAGGGGCTGCATGTTCTGATTATCTGGTCCAAGCTTTCAGCCGTCAAAACTGTGTAGACACTTGAATTAGATTTGATGAACTCCACGCACATATCCTTCAGCCAGGGACACTGTCTCCGCTCAGCCACAACAACAATGTCTGCCACCCTGTTCCTGCATATGTATCCAACCAACTCCTCTGCACAGATCGACTTTAGCCTTTGGAGATCATACCTATCCGCAGCTTCAAGCAATTGCAGCAGCCACGTTATATATTCCCCTGATTCGGTTTCATCTTCCTCGTCCTGTTCATCTTCTCCTGATTCGGTTTCTTCTTCCTCTTCCTCTTCATTTTCCCCGATTCGCTTTCTTCTTCCTCTTCCTCCTTTCCTGATCCGTCTTCTTCGTCATTGTCAGTCCACTCCCCATCAGGAAACGAGTCCGTGTAGATGAACACAAGCAAGTCTTGAAAAATTTCCGGTTCGATGTCATTTATCTCTATAATGTTTTTCTTTGTCATAGTAGTGCCACCACCAAAGAGTTGTTCCTTGAAAACGGTAGATCTGGCTGCAAGCACGCACCGGTGTGCAGCAAATGTCTCACCGCAAACCAAAAATGTAACGTCAGCGCCCACCTTGGACTCGAGAAGTTCGCTGAGATGGCTTGCCATGTCTGACGGCGGCATCTCCGCAAACGAAGTTCTGCTGCAAGCCAGCTTGTCGGTGTCGGCATTCTTGGCCACAACAATGTCACACCGGATAATGAAGCTATCGTCCTTAAGATGACTTGATGCTTCCAAGATATTCCTTCTGATAAATTGATCTCGCCCATAACATCGACGGTACTGAGGTGGTATTTCATTATCAGATATGTGTGTTGACGTTCGCAACTCAGGCTGGTCAATGAAACTGAAAACAACCTGAGCCTTTACTTCCTGTGCTTCCACATCATCATCAAGGACAAGATAAACCGATATAAACTCCTCATCCTCCTCCTCAAAGCCATTAGGGTAGTACTTGAGATGCCATCGATAGCCTCCAACCACGAAAGGACGAGAACAGATGAACTCCCCGTTCGATGTGCCTTTGCTCCGCCAGTAGCCTTCGACGACGAGCAAGTGGTACCCTCTGTCGGCGCGGGCGTCGGCGCGGGCGTCGACGGGCGACACGGTTAAGCCGCACAGCTTGCCGTCGGCGACGAGGGACATGCCAGCGAAAGCCATGATCGGCTAGCCTCCCGATTCAGCAGATCTTTGGAAAAAAATTATGCAGGATATCACGATAATCTTTGGCCAGAGGCGGAACTTCTCGCCGCTCTTGTTTATTTCTCAGCGCTTACACCGGTACCACTTCTCGCGTCCTAGGGTGGGCTTATATACACGCAGAACCAGGACAAACCAAGACCTACTCGGTATCGACCTGTAAACATTGGCGGACATGGCTTTCCTTTTGAAGCTAACTCGATCTGATTTAAAGACGACTCCTACTAGGATCCGGAGGGATCGCCTTTGGCAAGTCCTGTCCACCGTCTCGCCCGCGTAATAAGTCCCTAAATGGGCCAAGCCCAGCGCTGGAGCGCTCGCGTAGCCACTCGCTATACTCGCCATCAAATCTTATGAGTGTACGCTATCAAAAAAAAAAATCTTATGAGTGTACGTTCCAACAAATATATTATGTACACCTAAAAAAACAAATATATTATGTGATTCTCAAAAAAAAAATATATTATGTCTGTTTCTTTTTCTCTTCCGATTTTTCTTTTCTTTTCTGAAATTTTCTAACAAATATATTTGTAACTTTATATCGCTCATACAAATAAATTTAGATCCGAAATTTTAAAATCTGAACATTTTTCAAGTCTGAAACTTTTCGAGATCGAAATATTTTTCAAAATCTGAACCATTTTAAAACGAACATTTTCAAAATATGAACCTTTTCAAAATCTGAGCCATTTTTGAAAAATGATCATAACCTCATCAAAGTCGTGAAAGAGCACCTCGGAGCCACCCGGACTACTTCGACACACCCGACGCCTCTTTGCCAGCTCGCTACTATCTCGACGACCAATGTCGACCTCAACATACTGTACGATTACATCAACCCCGGGCATCAAGACGATGATCGTGAAGATCGATGACTGTCGCCCATCCTGGAGCGGAAAAGTAAAGACGTGCTCCGACCCATATACAAATTGTCACCTAAAAAGCGTCACACCCCAACTCGACACGCCCTCACTTTCGGACATTTAGGTGTTCGACGGTATTAGTGATAGTTAAGCTAAGTTCTATCCTTGCGTTGTTCTGCTGATTGTTTGTGAATGTTGTTTGTATTTAGAATTTGTGCGGAGTTTAAATGGATTGCAGGACCACGTACAAATACAAGTGACCTATATTGAATCTTTGGTTATTTTCGTAAAAGTCCAAAACAAAATGCATGAATAGACAACGGGACATCACTTATGTATGTCAGACTTCCCGGATCATCCAAGAGTGTCTTCCTGTTGCTGTTTGGTGCAACTGCTTTGGTTTTGTTCTACGAGTTCATCTACCATGTTCTCCAGATCGTGCACGCTCAATCGGATCGGAGAAGGGTGCAACTACTTTTACGTTAGCACTTCCATCGCAGCCGCTTGTGGCTGGGCCTACGCGTAGCACGGATTGGGCCTTTGCTCCTTTAGTCCTCTGCCCAGAGGTGGCCCAGGTCCAGTGGTTGCCTTAGTCAGCCCCGCTCTTGATGATGTTGAGGAAGCAAGTGGTAGAAGTGTTATGGTGCGTGACAGTGTCTTCCTGTTTGGTGTCCTGCTTTGGTTTTGTGTACATGATGTTCTCCAGATAACAAACAAACTACGTGCGCAGGCCATACTTTACGTTAGCAGGTCATCCATCCATGCATGCACTCAAACAAGTCATCCAGCTTAACATTTCGACATCCATTGCATACAAAAAATACATTAGATATATTGCTGCGCCTCAACATCCATTGCAAATGTATAACAGTGATAGTGAACCATACTAGACCATCGGCACAGCACAGAATAAAAGATTAGATAAAACTGCATATCCCCACATCCCATCGAAATTAAAAACACCAGTACTAGATACTAACCATCCACACATGCACTACTACGACACACTGATATCAGCGCTCAGATAGGTATTTTGAGAAGTTCAGGATGCAAACTTGAAGATGAGCTCCTTCAGAACAGAGGGGCTACAGGTTATGATGATCTGGTTTATTACTTCAACTGTCAAAGCCGTGTACAGACTTGAATGAGATTTGCTGAACTCCACGCACGAATCCTTCAGCCATGTACACTGTCTACGCTCAGCCACAACAATGATGTCTGCCACCGTGTTCCTGAATATGTATTGGACCAGATTTTCTGCACAGATTGACTTGAGCCTTTGGAGATCATACCTATCCCCAGCTTCAAGCAACTAGAGCAGCCACGTTACATAATTGTTTGTGCCGACAATTGCATCATCCATTTAAACATCCTCTTCCTCTTCTCCCGATCCATCTCCTTCTTCATCAACCATTTCATCATCCTCTTCATGTTCCTTTTCTCCTGAATCATCTTTAAAGTTATCTTTAATCCAGTCACAGTCGGGAAACGAGTCAGTGTAGATGAAAACTAGCAAGTTTTTGAAAATTTCCGGTTCAATGTCATTTATCTCTACAATATTTGTCTTTGTCATAGTAGTGCCAACAAAGAGTAGTTCCTTGAAAACGGTAGATCGGGCTGCAAGCAGGCACCGGTGGGCAGCAAACATCTTGCCTCCAACCTCAAATGTAACATCAGCACCCAGCTTGGACAGGAGAAGGTCGCTGAGACGGCTTTGCATGTCCGACGGGGACATGTCCAGAAACGAAGAGGTTGTGCCAGCCTTGTTGTCGTTGCGAGCATCCGCGGGCGCTTTCACAACAACAATGTCACACCGGATAATGAAGCTATCGTCCTTAAGATGTCTAGATCTCTCCAAGATATTCCTCTGAATGAATTGTTGTTCTCCATAACGTGGTATTTTCTTTTCACCGATGCGCATAGATGTTCGCAACTCAGGCTGGTCGATGAAACTGAAGAT
The DNA here is from genome assembly GCA_947311845.1 of Poa pratensis. NCBI lineage: Eukaryota > Viridiplantae > Streptophyta > Magnoliopsida > Poales > Poaceae > Poa > Poa pratensis. The sequence continues at coordinate 14,299,455 of CAMZMU010000034.1, forward strand.
AGCCTGACGCTTCACTTCCTGTCCTTCCACATCATCATCAGGGACAAGAAAAATCGAAATAAACCGTTCATCCTCCTTCCCAAAGCCATTAGGGTAGTAATCGAGACGCCAGCGATGGCCTCCAACCATGAAAGGACGAGATCTGATGAACTCCCCGTTTGGTGGAGTGCCTTTGCTACGCGAGTAGCCTTCAACGACGAGCAAGTGGTACCCTCTGTCCGTGCGGGCGTCGATGGGCGACGCAATCAAGGGGCACAGCTCGCCGTCCGCGATGAGCGACACACCAGCGAAAGCCATGTCTGGCAAGCCTCCTTCGTCAGATATCTGAGAAAAATATAAAAGATATGCATGAGAATCGCCTGATGAGATGGGGTGCAGTACGTACAGGGTGATGCTGAGGCACAGGGGGAGGGGGAAAGCATGTCGGCATACCTATACTTATACTTACTGATCGAAGAGGGGAGGATCGCCGTCACCGGACGTATGGCCGGGGTTGGAGAAGATGAAACGAGTTAGTGGGCGAGATTGTGGAAGGTGGAGAATGCAGAGAGCAGGCAGAGGCTGGGCGCTTATGTATGTACTCCGCCGGTCTGCCCTCTGTTCTCAGAACCTGTTCGTGTTCAAACGTAATTGATCCGGAGCGCCCTTCTGCCTCCTCGTGAGCTGAAACACGGAGTAAGACTAGCCATAGTGGGAGTATCATAGGTAGTATCATGCATGTCATGTTGGCAAAAAGCTGACGTGTCACTGCAATTAATGATGAAAGAGATGGTAGTGGTATCATAGGTAGATACCGTAACATAACGGATTCCAATACAAGATGAGTCTACAAGATAATAAATACATTGTTGCATGATACTACACATATGTTACCACCCATAATGGAAGTAGTAACATAGACTAGTATCATATACTCCCTCCGTTCGGAAAAGGATGTCCATTTTTGTGACATCCTTTTCCGAACGGAGGGAGTACATGATACTAGTGTATGATACTCCCCACTATGGCTAGTCTAATGCGCCTGTGTTAATGCAGGGTTTACAGTTCCGAGAAAGACGATCGGTAGCGCCTGACATGAGATCGATGGGTTCATTTCGTCTCGCGTTCATATCCAACGGAAATACTTCGGCATAGTCTACGGAGTAAGCCACTGCGACCGTTGAGCACGTTCCATATCCAACGGTAGGAAAAATTACAGAGTATCGGCCTCCGGAGTAAGATGCGTATGTTGGACTAACCAGATATTTTGAACACGGTAAGCCAGAGCGTGAGAGCCTACACCAGTGCAACACTTGAAAAACAACGGCTCGTCCAAAATAACTTGTTCAAACCATAGGATGTAGGCCTCATCCTAAAATGGTTATGTGGTCGTTTAGAAGCAGCTTCTCCCAAATTTGACGGTTCGAAGATGATAGCATAGCTGCCACTGTGCCATAAACTATTTTTTAATAAATTAAAAATAAGTTAGCATAACGCTGATATAATTTATAAGAGTTTAAATCTGGCCTATGCATAGTTCGGATGTAGCCAATCACACAAACAAACGAAAAACGGAAAGAAAAGCGTTGTGAAACAAGTAGGAAAACTCATAGATAGCGCTAAGGCGAAGAAGAGTCGATCCGTACGTAGACTACGTTGGCACTTATGTGGGATAAAAATATTTATCACTGGGTCCTCCAAATATGTATAAATCATTGTAAATATATCTCTGTTCTCCATATGCTGAAAATTTTCTATTCAAATTAGATTATTTCTGCATGGCCAAAGCGACTAAATAATAGCAAACGCTACAACCCTAACAAATATTTATACTTGTGATCTACGCTATGTAACCAATTGTAAAATAGTTTGCAACACTATGGCGGTACAAATTAGAAAACACTTTGATGGCTGACCATATAAAACTTGCGAACTTGCACTGCAAAAATAAGTGCTTGATTGTCTCGTCACGGTGACAAAATCCACACTTTAACCTTCCATGCTAGTTGCGCTTTTCTAGTTTATCCTTGGTAAGTATTACACATTTGAGAAGATACCACGTGATTTTTTTAATTTGCAGACACACCTTAATTTTTCAGAATTTTTTGCAACTATATCAGATTAGCAGGGAAAAAAATGAAGGCCAATATTGCCAAGTATTTCAAGGTTTCTATTAAAAAAGACTACGGTAGGGAAAGCCCCTACAATGGATTTTTTTTCTTTTGAAATAATGAGAATCTGAATATGCATCCTGAGGACTTAATTAAGATGGGTTGGTTGTACATCCACTTTTTAAAATATTTTAAGGTTGCAATGCATCTCCAAGGGCTTACCTATATTACCTAAAAACTGCTCTTATAGGTATTGGGTGCAAAAACACAGCTCCAAGAGCTTACCTAAAAGTGGTCCCCTACCCAAAAAATTTAGGTTCTTACCTAAATTCTAGCTGAGAATATGCATATTTGGAGATTCTTGGGTCCAATACCCATCCTACCTAAAAGTGGTCCCCAGCCAAAAAAAACGTGGCGGGAAGCACCAACCGCCCCCGCTGAAAATTCCGGCCGCCGCGCCGCCACCGTCTCTGCCGGCTCCGGTTGTTGGCGCACCTCCCGCAGCTCGCCCCCACACCTCCCCAACCCCCGCCGCCCTCCTCCGGCCACCGGCGCGCCGCCACGGCGCCGCATCGAGCCGCCCCGGCCGGCGCATTGAGTTGACAAATTACGGCGCGAGGCGGCCGATTCTCGGCGCCGGTGGCCTTGCACCGCAGTCCCTGACCTCCGCCCCGCTCCCGATCGCCACCCCTCCCTCCCCGTGACCGTGACGACCCGGCGCGACGACCGTGAGGACCCGGCGCGACGCGAGGAGCTGCCCCGCGTCACCAAGGGGGCGCGTGCGGGCGAGGCCAGAGCAAGGTCGAGGCGCGGCCGGCCAGGGCGAGCGAGGGCGGGCGGGGCGGCCGGACGGAGATGGATGTGTTGGGAGGAGGAAGAAGAAGGAGAGAGGAAAAAAAGAAGCCTATCCCACTTACGTGTGGGACCCACGTGCAAGATGCTAATTTAGGTATCCAGTTTTAGGTAAGCTAGAAAAGCTGAAAAATTTCTGGATACCTAAACCTTCTCTCTCCTCTACCTAAAACCACTTTTCCTACCCAAATTATAGGTAAGCTCTTGGAGATGCTCTTACGACATATTCAACATATCTTTGCAAATTACGTCGGTACCAGCTTCCTGGCACAATTTATATATTTCTAAACCTTTTCCCACAATCAGATCTGTTTTATTTAGCTTTTACAAAAAAAAGGTATTTTTGTGCGTGTCTGAAACTTGGTTTCTCGAGCAATCGGCAAGAAAAATTGCTAAGCGTGCGGGAGACTAGGTTGAACCCTATAGGCCCTAGGTGCTTAAGGCTGAAGCCATGTATTTGATTTGGACCAAGCTATTTTCGTTTCAAAACCACGTACTAGGTTGCTAGCTAGCTACGTGCCCTAGGTGCTTAAGGCTGAAGGGGAAATGACAATCCGCAACTAATTCCCTCTCAGGCTGAAGACATAGATTACGCGTATATAACATATGGTAGGTAGGAAATGACTAGTTACCACGTGACAATGATGGTAAATTAATTTGGTACCGTCAATGCATGAGATTTGATATGACAGTGACCATTTTGACCTAATCTCGGCTAGCCAGCCAGTTATAACGCGTTTTGGCTTGTACTAGGTTTGCTTTCTGAGCCCCCGCTGCGGTGTCAAGCTACGTTCGCATAACCATGTTGACCGCTGAGATCATTTCATGGAGCTCCGGTCTCTTCTCATGTTGCTGCATGCATGCATATGCCCTTCCGTGATATTTCCAGATATAGTTTTCTACCGAAAACTTGAAGGTTGCGCAGTTTGCTGTAACTTCCTTAGGCGCGTTAATTAGCATGGTGTTATGCATATTCTTTCCACACTTTTCTCCGAAGATAAGAAATCGAATTTGGTGTCTGAAAAATGGTGTTTGTTGTCAAATGCAGACCTTGACTGTATGAGTCCCTAGCTTTCTACAGAGCGGCACGAAGGTACGTTCGAGCATCGTTTCCTCTTGCTATAAAAGGCAAGGGTAAATCACCATAGTTAGCACTCACTCATATTAAGAAACTAGCTAGAGAAATAGAGGAGGCAGCATGTGTAAGATGCCTCTCATGGCAGCAGCAGCAGCTGCCTTCTTCTTCTTCGCCGCCGGCGTGGCCCTGACGGCAGCTCAGGCGGCCCTCGTGGAGCACACATTCGTCGTGAGTATCACATATATGTAATGATCCATACATGATTATGCATGCTTCGCTTCTAATTAATCTTCTGGCCTCTGATTATCGCATGCAGGTACGGCAGATGCATATGCAGCACTTGTGCAAGGAGACGGTGGTGACGCTGGTGAACGGGCAGTTCCCAGGCCCAGCTATCGAAGCCACGGAAGGGGACACGGTGGCTGTCCACGTCGTCAACGAGTCCCTACGGAATAACCATTCACTGGCACGGTGTGAAGCAGCGGCTCAACTGCTGGGCCGACGGCGCCGGGATGGTGACGCAGTGCCCGATCCAGCCCAACGCCACCTTCGTCTACCGGTTCAACGTCACCGGGCAAGAAGGCACGCTCTGGTGGCATGCCCACGTCTCTAGTCTCCGTGCCACCCTCCATGGAGTCATCGTCATCCGCCCCAAGTTCGGCACCTACCCGTTCCCCAAGCCTGACATGGATGTCCCCATCATCATAGGTTCTTCTTCTTTCTTTGTTTTCTCCATTGCGAGTAAGATCTAGATCCCTGAACTTGTCTGGGCTGGCAATGGCATGCAGGCGAATGGTGGCACAAGGATCTGATGGAGGTGGACAAGGCGTACCTGAACAGCAACGACAACGACCCCGTCGCGGCGACGATCAACGGGAAGCTCGGAGATCTCAGCAACTGCTCCGGTAAGGCGGCAGACAGCTACGTCCTGGAGGTGGAGCCGGCAAGACGTACCTGCTGCGCCTGGTGAACGCGGCGCTCTACTCCGAGTACTACTTCAAGGTGGCCGGCCACAGCTTCACGGTGGTCGCCTCCGACGCCAACTACCTCAGGCCGTACACCACGAGCGTCGTCGCGGTCGCGCCGGGCGAGACGATGGACGTCCTCATGGTCGCCGACGCGCCGCCATGCCGGGCGTACCACATGGTCGCCCTGGCCATCGAGGCGCCCGAGCCCGACCCGCAGCTGCCACTCTTAGTTTCGAGAGGCCTAGTCCGATACAAGAATGTCGATGCCGGCGTCGACTGCGGCGCCGATCAGAAAGGTGTTGTGATGCCGGACATGCCGGACCACCACGACACGACCACGACGTTCTACTTCCACGGCAACCTCACCGGCGGCGTGCCCGGTCACCCGTTGCTGCCGCGAGTCCGGGGTCTCGTCGACGAGCGCCTGTTCATCACGCTCGGCCAGGGCTCCGTCTGCAGAGGGAACAGGACCTCGTGCAAGAGGGGAGGAGGCAGCGTGTCCATGCTCGTGGCCTACATGAAAAACGTATCCTTCCACCTCCCGGACAAGGTGGCGCTGCTCGAGGCACGGTACCGCGGCGACGCCTCCATGTCCACGGTGGAGGAGCTGCCGAGCACGCCGCCGAAGACGTTCAACTACACGGACCCGGCGCTGATACCGGTCGCGCCTGGTGGGGAGGAGGAGAGGAACGAGCCGACGCGCAAGGCCACAACGGCGCGGCGGTTCCGGTACAACGCGACGGTGGAGGTGGTGTTCCAGAGCACGGCGATGATGCAGAGCGACTCCAACCCGATGCACCTCCACGGGCACGACTTCTTCGTGCTCGCGCAGGGCCACGGAAACTACGACGCGGTGCGGGACGTGAGGAGATACAACCTGGTGAACCCGCCGGTGAAGAACACGGTGCTGGTGCCGAGGCTCGGGTGGGCGGCCATCCGGTTCGTCGCCGACAACCCCGGAACGTGGTTCATGCACTGCCACTTCGAGTACCACATCGCCCCGGGCATGGCCACGGTGTTCGTGGTCGAGAACGGGCCGACGCAGGAGACGACTCTCCCGCCGCCACCTACCGATCTCCCGAAGTGCTCAAATTGAAGCTGGAAGAAGGTCATAGGACATAGGCACGTAGGTACTCCTAATAAGGTGTTGAATTTTGAAGCACCGGACGCACACACCGTGTTGACACCGTGTTGAATTCAGAGGCATCGCGTACTATTATGAAATAAGCACATGCTGCCAGTTCCTAGAAATGTTTGATTTAAACCGATGATTGTTGAGCAAAATTAACAGGAGATTGTTCTTGGTGTACTGGCAGACCTTCTTGTTTGGTGGCTTGATTCGTTCTAGGGATCTAGTACAAAAGACAGTCGTATATAAGGCTTGGAAAGATGGAATTCTCTCGGAAATCCAGTTAGATGCACCGGGGGAGAGGGTGGTGCGGTGACGGCGTTAAGCATTTGACTAGTTTGATTGCTAGTACTCCCTCCGTTTCTTTTTACTCTGCATATTAGGATTGTCTTAAGTTAAACGTTTTAAAGTTTGACCAAGTTTATACAATAAAATACCAAAATTTATAATACCAAATCGATATAATATGAAACTATATTCCATGGTATATCGAATGATGTTGATTTGATACTACAAATGTAGATATTTTTTCCTAATAAATTGGTCAAATTTTAGTGAGTTTGACTTAAGACAAATCTAATATGCAGAGTAAAAACGAACGGAGGGAGTATTACGTAGGTCTGCCAGGGTTTGTCCGTGGCAAGATCAAGTCTTACAGGGCTGGTGGCTATCATGGCTCATTAACGTCTCATGGCAAGGGGTTTCTTCCGCGTTAAGTTATGGACCAACTGCGGGTGCTCTTCTTCTCCGGTGTCGGCGAAAGACGTGTGTGCTTGGTAGTTGTGGCGATGACAATCGATTGTATTCTCGTGTAGTTTTATGTTACTTGTATTCGTCACAACTCTGTATCCTTACTATTATCAATACAAGTAATGTATGCCAACGGGTGTAAAATGTAAAAAAAATATAGTAGTACGCAGCTTTATCTTGTTTCAAAAAAAAAAACTGTGCCGAGCCGGCTAGACTTAGGGGTGGGCATAAAAACCGAAGACCAAAAACCGAAACCAAAAGACCAAGACCGAAACCGAAATGACCGAAACCGAAAAGACCGTTAAAAATTTGGGTAGCAAATTAGAAAAGACCGAAATTAGATCAAAAATTCGGGTATCACTTATACATAACCCGAATAGACCGAAGGACCGATTTTATTTTATTTTGAGTGAATTACGTACGGAAGCAGCCGAATTTGTGTGCCAGCCCAGTTTATGTACATCTAGTCTATAGGCCCAACTACTGAACCAAGCATATCATCTAGCATCTAGGCTCAACAAATGAGTATCCCAGCCCAGCGTACTGCAGATTCTCCCGTGCGCGAGAGACCAGTCGATCGCTTCCCTTCCAGTCCCGGGCGCCGATTCCCTTTCTTATGCCCTATATTTTGGTCTATTTGGTCATGACCGAAGACCGGACCAAATAGACCGAAAACCAAAGAACAGAAAACCGGAAAGACCGAATTTATTACAGGTATCATTTCTGGATGACCAAAATTATTAAAGACTAGAAATACCAAACCAAACTAACCGAAAAGACCGAATGCCCACCTTAGCTAGATTGGGTTGTGAATGGGCTGGACGGGCTGCAGCCCTAGTTGGCCTTAACAGAGCTCCGTAGTGGGCCGGACCAGGTAAGGATTCTCCTTTTATTTTTCCCTTTTCTTCTCTTTTAAATTTTCTTTTTTTTTCCTTTTCTTTTTCTATCTCTTTCCCCCAGCCTGTCTCGCTCTCCTCCTCGACAGGAAGGAAGGGAAACGCGTGCTCGATCTAGAGGGGAGCGACGGCGGCGCAGGTACTCCAGCCACCCATACTCCTCCGGCGAGCAGCACGTCGCCGCAATCCCGCCCCGCCCCTGTGCGATTGTCTCTACCCCCAGCCTGTCTCGCTCCTCTTTCATCTCTATTTCCTGTCCGCGCCGGCGGCGGACGCGCCTCCGCCCCCAACTCCGGCATTCGCACAGGTGAGTTGACGCCCCCCTCTCTTCCCAGAGAACATTCTGCCAGCCTTCTCTCCTCTCCCCATGTTATAAATTTGGCTCGATCTTACTCCTCTCTTCGGTGTGCAGCACGCGCCAAGGAAATTCACAAGACACCCGGCGATCACCACCCCAATCTGGCAGAAACCAGGTAAAAATTAACGAATGTTACTTGAAGCCTTGAACTGATTCGTCTATGTGTGAATGCACATCTCTAAAATTCATACGTGTGCGACTTGAACTGATTTTGCTACGCGTGAATGTACATCTCAAAAATTCATATGAGTGTGACTTGAGCTGATTTTCCCTTTGGATGTATGCATTGGGTAAATGTACTCTATTGTTTGTTCGATGCGAGTTGACCCCATAACCATTCATAGGATGCACATTGCCATTTGGATGTCCAGTCTACAACCCTCAACTAGAACTGCTAGTGAAACATGTTTGTTCCCAGGTTTTTTGAGCGTTCAACTGATCCATTTCCAACGATTGCAGCTTAAATGGAAATATATTGTTTGTTAGTTAAACAGATTTCTATTTGATCATTGCAACGTGCAATAGAGGACATGGATCTCCACCGTGCATTTGGTGTTTCTTCATCACTAATGTTGACACTGGGAAACGATTTAGATCTGATGTCCTCCATTAGCCGCAGGTTATTTTATTTGCCTTTGATTTTGTGTAGTCCATGCTATTTGCACACGCAAGTTTATTCCTTATCAAATTCATAGGGTAAATGTACTCTATCGTTTGTTCGATTTGAGTTGACCCCATAACCATTCATAGGATGCACATTTCCATTTGGATGTCCAGTCTACAACCCTCAACTAGAACTGCTAGTACAAGCATGTTTGTTCCCAGGTCTTTTGAGCGTTCAACTGATCCATTTCCAACGATTGTGGCTTAAATGGAAATATATTGTTTGTTATGTTAGTTAAAAACGTCCAGTTTGAAAATTTGTTTGGACAGTGATTAGTACGATGACAATAACTTTCATATACCCATTGGTTAGCTGAACCTCTGATCATTGCAACGTGCAATAGAGGACATGGATTTCCACCGTGCATTTGGTGTTTCTTCACCACTAATGTTGACACTGGAAACAATTAGTCATCTGATGTCCTCCATTAGCCACATGTTATTTTATTTGCCTTTGATTTTGTGTAGTCCATGCTATTTGCACACGCAAGTTTATTCCCTATCAAATTCATAGGCCAGGCACTTTACATGGTTATTTGCAAATTATTGACGGGCATCTTTCTTTCTACATAGTGAAGGTATTCTTAAGTACTGACTGAAATGGATAAGAAGAAAGAAGTCGATGACATAGAACCTGGAACAGCAACTTCTCGGTCTGTGGATAGATTTGGCTTTATAAAGACAGAACAGACAGAACAAAGTAACTCTCCAGAAGGAATTCTGAAGAGCAGATCCACAAATGAACGTGGAAGGTATGACCATAGGTCTCTTGTCATATTTATAATCCTCATCTGTTTGACTATTTTAAGTTGGAGGCTGTAAATCTTCTTTCTTATTACCTGTCTCTTTCTATGATTATGTTAGTTTGTGGCGCTGCATGAAAAAAACTAGATCTACTGGGGATGAGGCCCATGCTTTTTATATTAACAACTAGTAACAAACGACCATTAGCAACAATGTGGAGACCATGTCTGGAACACTGGTGGACTGTGTACACTCAAGCCACTAGCCAACCGAGTGATGTTTCTGGTAGTTGAATATCATACATTTCTATGTTTGTTGCTGTATAGCAATATCTGTTTCTGGTAGTTGAACATCATACATTTCTATGTTAATGCATGGGCCTTTTTGGCATATTTTGTGAGAATGGCTGTCATAAATTTGACTCCTTGCATGATGTATACTTAGTATTGACTATCTTGCTCATGTACTTTGGTGCCATGTTGCCGCATGTTTCAAGCTAGTCTACTTATCTAAATCAATTATTGCTAAGCGATCTGCCTTGTGGGCACAAAAATTTGGTTATTGTAGAGAGGAAAAGAGGATAAGAAAGTGGAGGAAGATGATAGGTGCCGGTGGTAGCGACTGGAAGCATTATGTTAGAAGGAAACCTCATGTCGTTAAAAGAAGAATAAGAAAAGGAATTCCTGATTGTCTCAGAGGACTTGTTTGGCAGTTGATTTCAGGCAGCAGGGACCTCTTGCTAATGAATCCTGGGGTTTATGAGGTACTCATAATCATCCTTTTGTTGAATCATTTGACATTTCTTTGGCCCTGCTGGAATTTATTTATATTGATAACCAATGATCATTATTTTTGTATACATAGTATTTTTATGACAAATCTAATGGTACTACATTCACCTTACTTATTGGAACATGATTCTATACTCCTGGGAGCATGTACTCCCACTCATCACTACCACTTAGCCGAATCGATTATCTCTTTCTAATTTTTTAATGTACTTCATTAGCAATTGTTAAATGAAAGTTTGACCACAGGCTTTCTAGGTAGTCATCTATTTCGAAGAGGTAGAGATCTGAAGGTAACAACACCAAATTCTCTTGGTGTACCTTGTACATTTTTTCTCTTTTATATAATCTATGTTTGTTGCGGGCAAACAGGATAGCCCAGTTCTGTAGATTATTTCGAAGGAAGTTACTCACCACTGATCATATTCATTCAAGCTCATATTTCGCTTCACTTTGTGGACGTGCCTCATTGTATTTGTTCCAGAATTGATTGAGATTTTAATGTAACCTATGTTTTCATTGGACAGACTCTGGTCATATACGAGACGTCAACATCAGAGTTGGAAATTATTCGTGACATATCGCGTACATTTCCGTCTCATGTTTTCTTTCAACAGAGACATGGCCCAGGTCAAAGATCTCTGTATAACGTTTTAAAAGCGTACTCTGTTTATGATAGGGATGTTGGATATGTGCAGGTTTGTGTTCAGCCCGCCAGCGTATTATAAGGACAACGTATTCTCTGGATTAATATGTTGTTACTTTTGCGCAATGGTGATGCAGGGAATGGGATTTATAGCCGGATTGCTGCTTCTTTATATGAGTGAGGAGGATGCATTTTGGTTAATAGTAGCTTTGCTAAAAGGAGCTGTCCATGCACCAATGGAAGGCTTATATCAGGTGATAAGACTTCTTTGATGATCTTGTTTTCCTGTGAGTAGGCAACTCTAATGACTTTTAAAATCTGAACTTCCGGGTGATGAATGAGAGTTTTTCGTTCAGATACTTGGTTCAATAATTGCAATTTTTGTATCATGCTTATCATCATCTTATACTTCTATAGGTTTTCATCTCATTTGGATATACTAAAAAATTGAACCAGATATACTGTTTTTTCTTATGGCTACATGTTTTGCCACTTGTTCAGAAATATTTCTTTCAGTTTGGGCAATTAGTGACGGAGCAGTTGCAAAATTTATGGAACATTTTCTAAAAGAAATATGTGTATTCTGAACTACTATTTAACAAATTTTACTGTTTATACTCCTGGAACAGCCTGGCTTGCCGCTTGTGCAACAATATCTGTTTCAGTTTGAGAGACTAGTTAGAGAGTACATGCCAAAGTTGGGAGAACATTTTGTTGAAGAAATGATAAACCCAAGCATGTATGCAAGTCAATGGTTTATCACGGTTTTCTCATATTCCTTCCCATTCCATATAACTCTTAGAGTTTGGGATGTCTTCCTTTATGAGGTAAGAACCTTGCCTTCATACTTTTTCTCTTGTCTGGTGTTTATCCCAGCTTATGAGTTTTGAGCTGTGCTTTACTGTTTTTTTTGCGGCGATGTTTATTGATTTTCCAAGCATGTTTTATGTTAGCATTCGCCTTTTAGAACTTTTTTCAGAAGAAATTTAATTAGAGTATGTTCTATACAGAGGTATATAATCACCCTTGTTTCCCCTTGGACCTGTATAACCATTATTTGTTCTATTATCGCATACTTTAACATGCAGTAACTGTGTGGTCTGATGTATATGTAAATAGTATTAATTTTGGAGTTCTTTTGAGATTCGGTTTCTTTGGATGACTGATGCACCTCAAAATTCATTTTCAGATAGACTGCAGTTTCAATATAGGAGCCAGATAGAATCATTTTTATCAGTTAGTTACCAACTTTAATTGTGAAGTTCCCTTGTAGAGAAGCGCTCTGGAGAACATGTCATGTAATTTTCTTATGTGTTACAAATAGTTGAATGTAGCTAACACTTAGTCATGGGGTCCTACTCAAGTGTTTTTTTAACAAGACACATGATTCTGTGTTTGTATTTCTACTGTACTCTTTCTATGCCCACAATCAAATGTTTGATTTGAATGTTCATGGTTCTTCCATACGACATTATCCTTGTAAGGTTATCAATATACCAATCTTCTAGATCCAGGTACTAAAAAACCTTATTGTATCTACTTACAGGGTATTAAGGTCGTGTTCCAAGTTGGATTGGCCCTATTGAGATTCTGCCATGATGACCTGGTGAGTTTCTTAATGTCTTGTGTTGCTTTCGCTTGAAAGACATGTTTTAAAGAATCGCTAAAGTTACCTTTCTGTCAGGTCAAATTGCCTTTCGAGGAACTTTTACATTCCTTGAGAAATTTTCCAGAGGAGGCAACGGATCCAGATAAATTGTTGCCGCTTGCTTTCTCATTTAAGGTGATGAACTTTTTTTGAAGCAGATGGATACTATTTAGTATATTAGTATATCTGTAGTTTTGTGATCCAGATAAATTGTTGCTTCTTGCTTTCTCATTTAAGGTGATGAACTTTTTTTGAAGCAGATGGGATACTATTTAGTATATTAGTATATCTGTAGTTTTGTAAGTTCTTGATTGTGGGGGTAAACTTCTTCTTGTCTATACTGCTATATGTTTTCATCTTATTTATCTTATTATGGCAAGATTATTCTTCATCGATTTACTTCTCTTGTTTGGTACAGTAAAAAACAATTGTCTCCCTTGTATTGCTATCTGTGTTTCCTAGAACTCCTTAGTATATTACTATTTGGTGGTCTATGGTTAGTGTATCACATATGGATATGTTACAAAGAGTAACACGCTTGTACGTTCGGTGATGACCGGAGAGCTGGATTTGCATTACAAGATTGATACTGACAACCAAATTACACCTGTATCTTACTTACAGGTGTTGAGTCATCTCGAGGAGCTGGAGAAAGAGTACCGGAAACAATTGGACGGACCCACCGCAAGCTCAAGTAGTAGGCGGCTTCAGCCCCTCAAGTAAAAAATTATGAGCAGGGTTGGCAGCCAGGTCTTTTCTAACTCAAATGTTGGTAAAAAATAGCAGACCGATCTTGTGATGCAAAATGAGTCACCCTGTTGTATATTCGTTGTATAGTGTGATCGTCACTTATGTTTTTGTTTTATTTTTGTAAATTAAACGGTCCTTTCCTAACCGCAAAGATCATTGATGTTGTATGTTGCCCTCGTTGCTGAAAAAACTGTAAATATCCGTTTTGGGATGGAATAATGTTTCAATAATCACATGCTGAGAAGTACCAGTTAACAAGATTGACACTTGACAATTATGCTTGCGTCCCTCGCTGCCAATTAGTCGATATAAATGTTGCAGGCGTATGTGACTACGTGTTGTAGTATGCCTCCAGGTACTTTGAATAAATAGCCTTTTCACAGCCTTTTGAAATCGTATATACTCTGTACGTTAAATGCATTTGTATTCGTACCAGTGGACTGCATGATCCTAGTAGTCGTTTGATAATCAAGGCTATCTGACACCATTCACCTGATGGTGATGCCTGCGTACCTCAAGGGTGATACTAGTAGTTCAAAGTCTTGTCACTTTAAGCTAGAATAATATAGTAGGCTGCAGTATAACCTACTAGCTTAGCTTAGAGCATATCCACCCGCATCACCTAAATATTGTCCGGCACCACCCAAAACGAACATGATTTGGATGGTGCCGGACACTGATCCGGCCATTCACAGGTCGTTTCCCCCACCGGTACCAAAACACTAACAAATCTGGCGAACAATTAAACGAAATTTAACAGGCTTACATTTTAGAACCGTACACCCTAAATCTAGCGGCACTGCCGGCTATGGCGAGACCTAAATCTAGCGGCACTACCGGCTATGGCGAGAGAAGGAGGCCTATTCCGGTGCCGCCGTCCTCACTACCGTGAGAGAAGGAGGCTTATCCTGGCGCCTCGCCAACCACTACACGAGGAAGATGCCTATCCCAGCGCCGCGGCCTTGAGGAACTTGCATTCCTCAATGTCTGCCACCGGAAGTGTCATCTACTATTGCCGGCGGCGACCTTGAGGAGCCTGCATAGTCTCGGTTGAGGCTTCTGATTTCACCGGCGGAGTGTGGTGGGGTTTGATCTAGCAGCGGTCGTCTTCTCCGTATGTGTCATGCGCCCCATTCTCTGGTACCAGAGCTGGTGCTGGGCAGGTTCCTGTGCCGAAGGCGGCGTCGGCGCCGGTGGTAAGGGCAGCTCATTTTCCTCGTTGTCAAAGCGCGCCAGCTCGTCGTCCGACGCGAACCACTTCAGCGGTGGTTCCCTCATGCCGGCGGGGAGGAAGAAGCTGCCGAGGCGCGCCTGGTACTCCGCCTCCATGACTTCGTGCCAGTGCGGCGATGAAATGGAGTAGAAGAGGTCCATACGCTGCGCAAACGGCAGGTCCCTCCACCTTTGCATGATGTAGTGTAGATGCGCCTGCCCACTTAGCCGCGGCGCGACTGACACCTTGACGAGGTTCCTCGCCCACCCCTCCGGCAGCTGATGGCACGTTCTTCCTCTTCCCCGTCCATCTAATTCACACCCACCACTAGTGGAGACAGGGCCTTCTGTCTCGGCCCGTGAGGGGCTTTAGTCCCGGTTCGCGAACCGGGCCAGGCCAAGCGGGACTAAAGGGGGCAAACCTTTAGTCCCGGGCCTGTTACCAGCCGGGACCAATGGCCCTCCACGTGGCCGCCTGCGGAGCACGCTGGGGGCAACCCCTTTAGTCCCGGCTCGTATAACGGGCCGCGATTAATAATTTTGTTTTCTTTTATTTATTTCTTTAGGGTTTAGGGTTTAGGGTTTATTTGTTTTCTTTTATTTTCTTTCTTCGAGCATACAAAGATAATTTTTTTCTTTTAGCGGTATTTCTACGCTACCACATACCGTACACATTCGTGCATATATAAAATAACTTGTCTTACGATCGAGCAGACAAATATATACAATTTTGATAGTTACATGGAGATCACAATTACCGGGACTAGAGCCCATATATTCGATTACACGGCCGGGTATCATCATTAGCGCCAATTCACACTAAATTCTCCGGCGTCGTCTACCATCTCTTTCAACAGAAATCCCGCCAGTTCCTCAGCAATTCCTAGTACGCGTTGCTCTGGTAGGAGCTGATCCCACATTCTGTCGAACTATATAAGAAAAGGAGATCAATATGAACATCAATCATGATAACAGAACAGAAAGTGACGGTAATAAAATAATGTTGTGAATGTATTGCTTACGTCGACTCTATAATCATTGTGCTCAGTGGTAAACGTGCGAATGAACTCGCAAACGTAGTATCCACATAGATTCGTCCCCTGTGGCTGCCTCGCGCACTTTACGAGAATAGAATTCAATCAAAATAATAATCTAGCATCATAATTGTTTTGAAACTAGAAGTAAAGAGTTGCGTGGACATATCTCGTACTACTTACCGAGACCGGAGTAAACGTCAGCTTCTCACTAAAGGAACCCGTCACCACACTCTTGAACCGGTTCCAAACCCTGCCCGGTAAAAAAAATGAATTAATGAATGAGTTATTCATTACCTGATATCTCATGAAAGAGACCGATAAAGCGCGAAAATTACCTCTGGAGCATGTCCTGCATGCTGCGGAACTCTTTCAGGTGTCTCTTTAATGGGTCCATGACTTCAACTATTCCCTTATCAACTCGAATGTTTAGCAGAATCCAGTGGAACCTGCACACGTTTATATATACGTCAGTAACTCATCAATTACACTTAACATCGAGTAAGTAAAAGTGAATGTGTACAACAGAGTAAGACCCTCACTAGAAGTTGTAAGGAAACAATATGTGGTCACATAAATTTTGCTCCGTTAAAAACCTTAGATGGTTTTCCGCCGTCTCGTCGGGTTTCGTCGTTAGAGTACCTATATGTACTTTATCTGGGTCAATGAACCCAACACTATAGATCCTTCTTTTACATTCCTGGATCTTCATTCTGCATAATAGAGTACAAAAGGATATAATGAGGATAATTAAATGCAACGAACTGAACAACTGAAAAACTGAACAACTTATATGTAGACAATGAATTCAACAACTTACAGACAGTAGCAACTCATGAGAGATTTGTCGAGGGCGTCAAAATTGTATAACTGGAAGAGTTCTGGAAACTCAACATGGACCTCGTCGGCTCGGAAGAAGTACTCATGTGGGACTTTCGCCACGATCATTGTTCTGCCCACCTTTACCGCTTCCATGTACCAATCATGCAATTTCCGCATTTGTGTTGGCAGTTGTTGCAACTTCTCTTTGCTGACCAATTCCGCATTTGGGACATATTGAGGGACTACAGCAGCCTTGGGTATATTGTTGTCTTGGGAACCAAGCAATTCCGCAACAGTCACACCCATAGCGGCCGCCAACTTCGCAGCTTCTTCCATATCCTGCTGTAGCACCTGGGGAGCTTCTTTGGATAACACCTTGAGGGGTGGGATCGATTGTTTGGCCTGTTGTCCGAGCTGGGGAACGTCCCTTCTTTTCGCGCTTGCACCTTTACCTTGATTTGCTCCCGCTTGCACTTTTACTTGATTTGCTCTTCTGCACTTCCTTCCGAAGTGTGCGTAGATAGTCATTTGGCTTATGGTGCAAGTCATATTGCGATTTTGTGTTCAGAAAATCACATGCATACGCTTTTTGCTTCTCGGTGTATACCGGGGCGGCCTTGGGTTTCTTCTTTGCAAAATGCGCATCTTTTTCGGCCTTTGCGATCGCTGCGATTTCCTCGTCAGTACGGTCGTAAGTTCTGATAGGAAGATTCTTATGAGGTACTCTTGGGAGGAGCGACCTTTGTCGTTTTGGGCTGCTGCGTCGGTTAGTACTCATCGACGGATCACGCTTCCGCTTATTGTCCTTAGCGGGCAAAGGCGGCGGCAAAGACGGCGGACCCAAGTCTGGCGGCGGATATCGAGATGGACTCGCGCTGTGGTGGTCGTAGTCATGGGGTGGGCTGCTTCTTGGAGGTGATGGAGGTGTAGGTGACCTGCGACGACTCGGAGGCGGTGTAGCCATGTAGCTTCCAGTGCCTCCTAGCAATCTCGAAGCCCAGGCGAGCGTCTAGAGCGGCATACATCACTTGCTCGTAACTCAATGGAACGTTGCCCCAACCAAATATTAGGTCATCTTCTTCTTCTTCCTCGTCGTCCTTCTTCTTGTCCTTCTTCTTCCTCTTCTTCTTCTCAAGATTTGTCCCAACAGTAGCATTGGCCAGGTCATAGAGACTCAGAATGAGATTATTGGTGGGGTTCGGGATAACCTTTTGGAGGTCGAACACAGACGGAATGTCAAGAATTCCTTGACTTCCGCACATCAT
The DNA here is from genome assembly GCA_947311845.1 of Poa pratensis. Classification (NCBI taxonomy): domain Eukaryota; kingdom Viridiplantae; phylum Streptophyta; class Magnoliopsida; order Poales; family Poaceae; genus Poa; species Poa pratensis. Next base: position 14,317,148 of record CAMZMU010000034.1, read on the forward strand.
TGTGGATAGCCGCGCCGCAGAATCTGATGGTGGTGTCCCGCAAGAATTCCTTGAGCAGCTGCGGCACTTTATCAGCCCAACAAATTTGGAAGACCAAATTCTCGGACGCCACCGAGAGTTGAAGGACAGCGGCGCGCTGATTTTTTCTACCCTCGCGAGGGTTGGTGAACTCGCAGTCTAGACCCACACACTTGATCGGTGCGGCGTCCAGGAACTGCTTCTTGACGTCGTGGATCCACCTCTCCACCCTTGATGCACGGAGAGTGACCGTGACCTTGAACTGCATCTCTTCGGCGGTGAGGTGGTACACCCAAGTTCAAGGTACACGCGACAACGGCTCCATTGGAATGAGAGGGAGAGATAGAGGGAGGGCTTTGGGAGGGATTAGAGGAGAAGCTAGATGTGCTTATGGATGTGAAGTGATGTACATTATATAGTAGTAGAGGGAGGTGAACATGCGCCGGAATCAAATTCGCCGACGATCGACGAAGCGATCAAAGTGCCGGCGATCAATGCCGTGGCGTTTCCGAAGCGTTCGCGGATGTGAAACCGCGCGGGAAGTGGAACCGTTTGAAACCGGGACTAAAGGGGTGCACCCGGCCGCATCGGGTCGCATACCCCTTTAGTCCCGGCTGGTGACATGAACCGGGACCATTGGTCCCTAACGAGCCGCGACTAAAGGGTGCCGAACGCTTCAGCGTTTTCGGGCGACGTGTCCGGACCATTAGTCTCAGCCCAGGCCACGGCCGGGACTAATGGCCCGGGCGAAAGGCTTGTTTTCTACTAGTGAAACCCATAACAGCCACTTGTTCTCTGTTCTCTACTGAGTATTTTTGCGTGCTTGCTTGCTACATGTACATCTGCATGCACTTTCTTGCTTCAAGTTAATGCATTTGGCACACCAAAATTATGCTTGCATTCCTAGCCAATTAGTCATTAATTATTTCGTAGGCGTAGTTATAGCTTGTTCAGGAATGATAAATTTCTTCACAGCCTTTGAAAATAGATTTCGTACGTACGTTGGGTGGATGAAACACCTTCATATTCGTACCGGTCGGCCGCGGTGGTGAACTATTGACAGGTCGTGAGATATGCTATGTTAGGGTGATAAAGTTATCTACCACCATTCACCTAATGCTGGTGTCGGCCGGCAGCGAGGACCTCCTACGTGTAAAGACGCGACGAAATGAAATGGACAGATTAGACCATATTCTCAAACTTCTGCACAAAATGAACAAAGAATTCAAAATCTGACCCTTTTGATGACACTCTCTAGGCCTTGTTTACTCCAAGAGTTTTCTAGGGGATGGGAAAAGTGGGGATAGGAGGGGATTTGGTGAACACCTAATCCCCATAAATCCTCACAAATACTCTTCCCCTATAATAAACTAGCTTGTACTAGAGTTTTTATTTTAGGCAAAAATGATATGGTTGGTAGGAGATATTTAGGGATTATCCCCTCTCATCCCGTAAAATACACTAGAAGTAAACAAACTAGTGGGGATTTTCCAGGATCCAGGATAATCCCCTCTCATCCCCTAAAATACACTAGAAGTAAACAAGCCCCGAGGGTTCTCATGACCCAGCTATTTCTCATTACGCAAGGTAAATGACACTGCACGAGACGGTAAAGTTTGTGAGATGAAAAGATATAAAGAGATGGTGCATCAGGCACGCGCGGGATTTCCGACCTACATGTACGTATGTAGGAGTACGTGCGTGCCGCAAGAAGTGAATTGTGGGTGTGCCAGTGAGTCAGCAAAGCTTTAGAGAGGAAAGTTGAGGATTATCACTCTCATCAGTTTGTTAATTATCTGCAACTGTCAAGTTGGTTGGTTTCTTGTGGAGGAAAGGTACTAAAGAAAGTTGAGGTTGTTAATTATCTGCAACTGTCAAGTTGGTTGGTTTCTTGTGGAGGAAAGGTACTAAAGAAAGTTGAGGATTCAGTTCACAAGTCATCAGATCGATCACATCCAACAGAGAGAATCTACGTACGGTGCGGGGCTCTTCGTTCACCGCCAACCCCCACACCTAACAGTGGTCTTCTTTCCTTTCTCGACAAACTAAACTATACTAAATTAAGTGCGTATGTTTGACGCTCAAGTAAATTAAACGCCCATACTTTTATATTAAGTGTGTATTCTTAGATATTACTCAGTCAGTTTTTAAATATAAGATGTTTTAGATGTTGGGCATGCTGTCTAGATGTATACTAAAATGAGTGAACATACACAATAATATGTCAAGACACATTTGTACATACAAGAATACATACAAATCAATTATTCACGTACGCGGCTAAATCATCAGTGCATGCACAAGTTCTAACAGCTAGCTAGCTGCCTTTAATCTACTCGTGCTCGTGGCAAAATGGATCAACTAGTGCACGTATAAAAGTGCTAGCAGGATCGAGAAGTTGCAGCTAAACAAAAAAGTGTACCACGTGGCAGCATGTGAGTGGATAGAAGAGAAGAATATGGTGCGTAGCTGCAGCCAAGCAAAGAGAGCAGCGCGGACCGACGCGCTCTTGGGCTGAGGTGTCGGACACACGGTGCGACGAAAGCTGACGCTGACCAGTCAACGACAAGCGCGGCAATCGGACGCGACCCGCTCGTTTGCTTATCGATGGTTCAGATTGCTGCGTAGAATTATACCTCGCGTCAGGCGCCTGCTATTTAGATTTTCCGTAAAGATATGTGTTGTTGTCTGGATGTACCTTAGCTACTAGGTCAAGGGAAAGCTAGAGGCGGCAAAAAAAATAAGTGCCCATGCAGATGGGTGTTCACTTTCCGTTATTATATAAACTATACCCTTCTCCCCAAATGTCTCACACAAATCCCTCTTCCCATCTGAAATAGAAGCACTCTAGTAGTATTCGAAAGAAACCGAAGATATGGCACGCAATGGAGCCGGCACGGTGGAGCGCCTCCCAGACACAGGTGGCGTCGGCGGCGGCGCCTTCTCCTGGGTGTATGCAGCTGTGTCCTTCGTCCTGCTAACCTTCAACTCCGTCATGGCGGTGTACCACTCCAAGGGCGACACTGCGATCGTCGCCTTCGTGGCCACCTCCTATGCCGACCTCGTCCTGCTCTACTGCAGCCTCTGGCTCTACAGCAGAGCGGCCGCAGGGTCCGTGTGGAGAAACCGGCTCAAGGCGTCGGTGTGGACGCTCACCACGCTGCTCACCTTCTCCTTCGCCTACATGGTCATGGGCACCGCCGGCCTCACCCTCCCCGTCGCGCTGCTCGTCTGGTTCATCGCCGCCGTCACCGGGATCGGCGCCTTCTCAGCCTTCTTCGAGCAGGGCAGGTACATATACATGCAGTGCCGTATTTTCTTGTCTCATATGCATATGCATCATCCATTCGCTTCGAATCGAAGCACTGCACCACCGCCCAAGCCCCAAGGTCAGTTTCCAACGGGGATGTGCCAGAGCCCAGACCACGGACGCAACGGATCCTGCTGTCCACCGCACGCCGGCGCCACACGCTGCTCGACGTCGTTGAAGGTCGCGCCTCCATCTCCGTCGAGGCCGGCCAACGCGTGCTGTACAGTCAACGTCGTTCGGCATGCATTACCCTTCCATGCCGCTGTGCCCTTACTCCATGCCGCTCTACCCTGCGGGCTAGTAGTCTCACGAACTGCTGCGGCCGGCATGAGCTCGTCCGCCACTGGTCGCACGCCGCTTGTTGGATGTTCGACGTAGCTTCAACACGGCCCTTCCTTTGCTGCTGTGCCCTGCTGCGGCATGCAGCTCGCCCGACAACCGCCGGCCGCGTCCTCCATCTCCATATGCCCGTCGTGCAGCCAATAGAATACGCCTTTCATTCACGCGTCGCATCTCTAGGGCACGAGCATACCATATGTTCTCAAGAGTGACGTCGTCCTCACTTCCCATATCTATCTATATATGTTTTGCACTACTAAAATCATTTCCTTTTTTTTTTTTGGCGCAGCAGAATCAATCCACCAATGGATGAAATAGCCATGCTGCTGCCACCGGTGTAGCAGGCCAGGTTCTGGATGAATATGGATTGGAATATGCTTATGGGACTCGGATGAAGACATGAAGTGGTGTGGTGGTTACGATGAAATAATATTGGGCTTCGATCTTGTACAAATTAAGTTTACCATCAAGCACGAGTCAGTGCGTCTAGCGACATAGGCGATCTTCGACGTAGAATTGTCGATTCACCATCCTCGTCTCTGTCAGTTCTATGAACACGTGCAATGTGTATATATATGTTTAGGTGTCGTGCAACCGCCCAAGAAGAAATGAAAGAAATGTGCGGTTCAGAAATAAAGTGTGATTATATATATTTGCTCTTTTCTTCTCTTTTTGCCCGGTAAGTTTCGTCGTCAGTTCATCACCGTTTGCCCCCATGCTGCAGCTCTGAGCATAGAATTGGCTGTTAGCTCTGAGCAAAGTATCCTCCTAGCTTGCTCCGATCCCCAGGTAGTTCCACAAGGAATCACAATGGAGTATTCTATTACCTGCACACTAGCTTAATCTATTAGGAAACGTATTCTATTACCTTAATTCTCCACCCTCTTAACAGCTTGTTGTGCACCTGGATGCATGTTAGCGCTACGTTATTCTATTAGGTCGTTTGGAAAAAGGAATAGATGGTGGCAAGTGGCGACTCAAGAGGGATCTTTGCTACTGAATGCTTGGCCTCGAAGCATGAAGGAATATGCGCGGTAGGCGGTAGCAACGTACGATTTATCGGTCAGAATCGGAATCTTGCGGGTTAGGTTCTTATAACACAATGTGCATGCATGTAGCCACACAAACACTAACAAATACTAGCATACACAAGGAGCATGCATGGTCCATACATGCAAAGGAGCGACCAAAAACAGCACCTAGCTTGTTACTATGTTTTTTTCTTTTTTGAAAGGGTACCCCAGTCTCTGCATCGAGTGATGCATACGGCCGTTTTAGTACCAAATTATTGAAGTATCAAAGTTTACATCTCAACGATCACATAAGGTTGAGACATGTATCAACCAGCGAAAAAATAACATAATGCCACTACTGAAGTCGCCTAATATGTTGCCACGTATGCCGGGAGAAAAGTGCACCCATTAGCCATAAGTTCCCGCTGGTCCGAAGGTAGCAGGAAAGCCCATAGCTGGATCCAATGCACCGCCATATTGATAACCTGTAAGACATGATTTTTTTTTACTATGTTACGGTAGGATAGAGACATATCTAGCAAGTTAACGTCGAGGGTGCAGAAAGCAGAGCGCATGTGCCAGGATCTGATGATGTTAATACTAACCGAAGATGTTCAGTGTGTCGAACAGGCCTTCTGGAAGACTATAGTACTGATCGACAAGCATCAACATATGGATTATGCGCCATATGAGTTGAAGAAGCTCATATTCGCTCAGAGATAGACATATATGGTTTCGCTGCGATACAACGGTCGACGTTTCCCTTTCCAGTTCAGTCATAAGTTCAATACTTTAATTGCCCTGAGTGAACTTTCCTGTAATCAGTTCACTAATCACTGCACTTAACTACTACTCCCTCCGTTCTAAATTATATGACTTCCATTTGCCCACATGTGGATGTATCTAGACATGTTACAAGTATAGATACATCCACACATTTGGACAAATAGAAGTCATCTAATTTAGAACGGAGGGAGTACCTCTGAGTGAAATCATGATGCTGCCACCGGTGTAGTCCGGCGATTCGTCATCAATGTCTGGCTCTTCTTTTGTGCTTATAACTAAGTAATAAGTCTTGTTCATTCCGTCGAGTCGTCAACACAAAATAAATATGGCCACCACATGGCATATGTGGTGAGCAACCTATTATATGCAAATATCAGGCGGAAAATAATATGGCCACGTTTTCTGGGACTGGTAGTGAAGTTGCAAGGTTACCGTGGCCGACGGCGCCGGAGCGGCGGACGCCGGGAGGGACCTAGCGCTCTCGCGACCTGATGACGCGTCCGCCGCCTAGCTCCGCCCAGTTCGCCACCCTCCCCACAACCCTCGGCCCTCCACCTCTTCGCTCACCCGAGCTCCGCTGGCAGGCCCGCACTGGAAGAGGCGAGCCCCATCCCCACCACCCACCACCCCCCCCCCCGCGTCCGCCTCTCCGGCGCCGTCGGCCACGGTTTCTCTGCGCCCTCTCCGGATCCCCCCGCCCCGCCTGCTGTCGTCTCGGTCGGCTTCTCTCCCCGCGTAGTGCTGCTCCCGCCGGATCCGCCGCGCCCCAAGCTCTGTTCCGTGGTCGTCGGCGACCTCGGCTCCATGGCCGCTGGGCTGGTGGTGTCGGAGGCACAACTGGAGATGACGCCTGGGCTCGGGTCTCCGCCGGATCCGTCGGAGATGGAGGCGTCCGCGCCAGCCGCCCCCAACCTGCAGCCTCCTCCTGTCCAGCCGCCGCCGGGTTCGCGCAGCAGGAGCTGGGGATGCCCCTGTCCGCACCGGGGGTGGAGGATGATGAGCCTGCTTGGCAGGTGGTTCGCGGGAAGAAGCGCCAGCCGTGAAACCTGTCGCCCCCCTCTCCTCCTCGTGGGCGTGAGGAGCGCGTCGCGGCTTTCAGGCAACGGGTGCGGGGTCGCTGCTTCCGTTGCCTTGAGCCTGGCCATCGCGTGGCCGGCTGCGACGGCGACATCCGTTGCCTCGCCTGCCACTGCTCTGGCCACCGTGGGCGCGACTGCTTGCATGGCAAGAAGAACAGCCACGCGCCCCCTGCCTCCATGATGCCGGCTTCTGGTACTCGCCGCCCTTTGGACCACTCCTGGGCCGCTGTTGCAGCCCCCCTCCCATGCTTGGGGACATGGGGTCCCCATCTCGTGCGCAGCCAGCGGCGATCTCGGCGTCTGCAACCCCGGAGATGGACTGCCCTGCTCCTGCTTGCCCGACAGCTCCGTCCGACATGCTGCACATCCTCGAGGAGAAGGCGGCGTTGTTGCGGGCTGAGCAGGAGCAGGCGAAGCTGATGCAGGCAGAGCTGCGAGGCTTGGTCGTGTCTCAACTTGATGTGATGGTCGTGGCTCAGCTCAAGATGCAGGAATCTGTGCAGGGATTGATGGAGCGTGTTGGGAGCTTGCTGGAGCGGGCTGAGGCTGCTCTCGAAAGGCTGTCCCTGCCGTCGGCTGTGGTGCAGGTGGAGCCAACACCATCTCTGAGCATTGGGGGCAATGCTGATTGCGCAGATAGAGGGATCGAGCGCTTTGGTTGCTACTCTCCCAGGAGTGTGAGCCTTTCAGCGTCGCCGCTTGCCCTGGACTCCACCCCCACGCCTATTGATGCTTTGGAGCATGTCTCCCCGGTGATGCAGGGGCCCCAGATAAAGGGTCTTGGAGTGGAGATGACTTTGGCATTGGAGGAGTTGGGGGGTTCTGATACCCCTAGCCCGGAGGAGAAGATCGCGAAGGTGATGGCTCAATATGACGCGATTGAGGCACAGGAGAAGACCTTGCCTTCTTTGATGATGGAGCTCTGCCGTGAGATTGCTGACATGCCCAAGGACAAGCAGCTTCGGTTGGATGCTCCCTCTTTGGCCGAGAGACGAAGCATCCGGTTGGACAAGAAGAATACAGATTGTGTCATTTCAGCAGCCAAGCGCGCCGAGTTTAGGCGGGCGGAGGCTTTTGGAGAAATCCCAAAACTCAAGAGCAAAGAGAGCCACCGACGAAGCCATCGAGGAGAAGATGCAAGTTTATTTGCAGTTGTACAAGAAGCAGCGCACACCGCAGGTGTTGGAGGCGGTTCGAGAGTTAGTGGTGAGTAATGCTTGATCTCTTCTGCGTAGAGGATGCACACCGGTTCATCTCTAGCGGTTTGAGGTTGTGTGTGTTTGGAGAGTTTCTCTTAGTTGGGTATGAGGTGTGGGCTGTTAGTTTGAGTCTAGATTCACTTGTCTCAGGCACAGACGACGTTCCATGAGTAGAGTGTGCGGTTCTTTGACCGCGCTTTGTATGATTTTTGGGTCCGCTTTCCCTGATTAACTGGATCAATTCTTCTTCTAATAATGCATAGGCAGAGCTCCTGCTATTTACCGTCAAAAAAAGAAGTTGCAAGGTTACAGCGTACTAGTCGGGCTTTAGTCCCTGCAGCGAAACCCTGCCAGTGTAAAATTAACACCCCTTCGATCACATGTGTAGATACAAATTAAAGAGTGTTCCATGTGTCTGTCAGTTTTTGGCGTGCTCTCCTGTCTGTACTGTTCAAATAACGGCAGAAGAAAAATAGAACATGTGTATTGATATGTTCCCAAAAAATATTCGGGTCTCCTTAATTCATTAGCTTTCCTATCCTGCTTTCGCCTACAGTCATGAGATGAAATCTATTTTGAACGTTAATGTCTGGTGATCGGCTGACAGTGGTTCTATACATTGCTTCTATATGTACTCCTTTTGGGTATGGGCCCATGTGAATATCATCCAATAAACATAAGTTATTTAAAAATGGAACCCACACCAAAACCGAGGGATGAGAAATGATCCCGGCCGCCACGAGCCCTCTGATCGAGTCCGGCCGGCCGCTTCGCTTTCCACTTGTTTGGGGTTTGATGCTTTGGTGCTGCGCGCGAAAGCCTACCAACTTTTCTCTTTTGTCTTCCGTAACCAAGGTCCTGGTAGACTAGTTTTGCTTATGTTTACAGGGCGTATGACGATCGATGCAACACACACACACACACACACACATAATCAATCAAGCTAGCAAAGTCCGCGGTGTTAGCTAGTGCTGTGGCTAGCGATCTTACCGCAAGGCTGAACGGGCAAAAGTCGGTACGCAAAAAGTGTAGACTTTGACTGCTTTATATGATTTGTCAAATAATTCGATTATTTGTAGAAAAAAGTTTCATCGTCCACCAGCGATTTATTAATTTTTCCGTTTCACTGCGTACCACAAGCGTCTTTTTCCTAGGGCAAATTTCATCTGGTTCAACTGTTTCACGAAACCACACTTCAAAGGTTTTCTTTCTAGAAAGTCACAGTTTTTGGATCAGTCGTTTCAAACGAACCGCATGGTGAGATTCAGTGAGCTTGCTACTGTTTATGATAATCTGTACCTACTGGTCAACACCACGTGGCAAAGGTGGTCATTTCGCTCTTTTTCCACAAAAACAGGACCTTACTTGAAACTGTTTGAATATCCTTTTTATAAAATTTCACACAAATTTTAGTTTAAAAATCAAAGTGTTTAAAAAATATGGGATATTACATAGTTCATTATGCAACCAAACTTGTACTCCCTCTGTTCATAATTATAAGACGTTCTAACTAGTGCACATGTTGTCTAGATACATAGTGCAATGAGTGAACATGTACACTAATTTGTCTAGATATATACATGTAGATACATGTGAATGTGGTAAAGAGTTAAAACATCTTATATTAAAAAACGGAGGAGTATTAAGCTGCTGTAGTTTTTCAATATTTTTGAAAACATTCAATTTATAATTAAACTTTGGCCAAAAGTTGCAAAAATTGCGAAAATTCAATTCCATTGGGCACAATGAGCTGAAAATTTCCCTGCTTGTTCACTTCGTGTAGTTGGAATTACAAGACTCGATTTTTTTAAAGTTAATTTAAAGATTTTTGTAACAAATTGGCCGAAAGTTATAGAAAAATTCATAATTTCAAAAGGATGTGCGAAATGAAGTCGAAATATTCAAGTTTAACTCTTAACTCTAACTCTCGTTTGACCTGCCCCAAGCTATTTCCATGTAGCTCCGCTGGCGCATGCATGTGAAAGATTTCAATATGATGAGAGGTGATGAGGCAACAATGGATGAGATGGCACGAGAGCAAAAGACAAAACGAGGGTGGATCAGGAATTCAGGATTCTGGCGTGTATGGGATTTCCGGCCTACGTTCCGCAAGGATGGAATTTTGAGTGTTCCAGTGTGTCAGCAAAGCATTTGTGTGTGTGGCCGGCCGGTCAACCCAATTTTGACCAATCTTGAGAAAAATATGAATATTTTTAAAATTTAATAAACGTAGAATGAATATATTCTATGGCGAGTTTATATTGATTTGCTATTGGAAATGTTCATAGTTTTATCAAGTAAAATCGTTAAAAGTTATACTGCAGCCATTATGTAACTCAATCATGCATGGGGAAAAAAAACTTAGTGGAACGAAGGGAGAACAAGTAGCGATGGCTGCCCCTGAGCGTGAATCGAAAAGATGGAAGGAACGTGCCCACATGACGCTTTTCCCGCTACTTTATGAGTAGTAGCTAGCATTCCTCCTGGTTTATTTTCATGTGGAAACTCTAGTACGTGCCTGTGGCTACATGCTTCATGCTTGCACATTGTCTTGCCATAACCTAACTAACCCACGAGACACCCGTTTTGACTGATAATTCGTGGCTACCGCGCATATTCCTATGAGCTTCGAGGCCAAGCATTCAGCGGCTATTTCATCTTTTTTAGAAAAGCTGGATTTGCAGCGACCAAAATAATACTGGAGGTGGAGTGGCACTAAATATATATACCATTTGAATTGTGGTGCATGTGTGAACTTGGAGTCGACATCATCTTTTTCCGAGTGCTTTTCATTTCGTCAACACTAAGATTTTTTGTCCATTGCATGTTATGTCATGTCGTTTGGACCACTTACTTTTTTTCAACTCCTTATGTCACACAAATGATATCCCGTTTACATTAGTATTTATATGTAAATCAGCAAATTACGAGCGCACTAAGAATATAAATTACATCTTTTAAATGCTTAACTCATATATACATGTAAATTACACGTACATACATTATAGGGTACATCTATGCATTGCAGACTACATGTAAAAGTATGACTTTTGAGGAAATAGGAAACAATCAAATGTTCTAGTGTCATATTCTGATCTAAACTAGTGACTTACTAGAAGTACAGGGAGCGCTTTGCTGCGCCGGTTTCTGTTGCTTGCCTTAGGCTGTTTTGTCAGCTATTGGGATGCTTGGCTTGGGTCTATCTGAGGAGGCATTAACAAATGGCGACGTTCCGAACGTATTAGACTCTAGCCATTTTTATAGTAGAGGGATAGCCTCCATGTCGCCACTCGCCACTCAGCAACACACCCCCGAACCAAGCTTGCCGCACAGAAGCAACGGAAAAAGAAGACTACAAAAGCAAAAACGGCACAGCAAAACTCGGAGGATTCTTCTAGTTTGAGTCTACTTGCAAACATATCAGCTGAATTTAAAGAAAAAATCTCAAATAGCATCTAACAATGCATACACCACGCTAAAAGATGCACTCCCGAAATTGTATCAACATCATCGAGCACAATACAAAGCCAGCAGGGTATGTCAATTCATCCAATGAAGACTCCAAATGTTACAGAAAAGTCTAGTTGTACAGTGAACCACTGGATTCAATGACGGTTCACTGGATTCAATGACGAAGGCTTGTAAACAGAATATCTATGAGATCACTCACTCTCTATTGTTAGCCTTACTTGCAGCAATCTGACACCACAGTGGCAATATAACTATGTATATCGCATTACAACGGAAGCAGGTGAATGTATTGGTCCAGGCCATCCATTTGATCGAGAATCTGGCATTAAAGACAATAACATTTTAGTAACTCCTCACTGAGTTAATCAGGAAAAAAAATCCGAAGTACAGCAAGCAAGCATCTCTTATTTTCATATTAATTATGTAGACTACACGACAGGGCATTTTCTAGGAGTAGTCCCATTCAGAAGAAACTTCGTGGCAGATATCACTACTTGATTAAAAGTTTAAGTTGTGACCTGACTAATGATTAAGCTAAAATGGTTAAGAAAATTCAAAGCATGATATACCCCACATAAGTTCAGGGTTAAGTTATAAAAAATTATCGCAAAAGCTAGTTATATGAATAATCACTATCCCTGCAAAAAAATATTTGAATGTTCCCTGCAATGGAGAACTGAATAGGGTTACTATTAGCCAAAAAGTGAACAAAACGAGCTGAAAAGAAAGACCTTAGTGCAAAGTAATGGGTTCAACTTATTGCAAAGCAATGGGGTCAAAGCACATCACCCCACTTTCACACGATCGGTCATGCCTAAGATAACGCATCTAGGGAGTGCATGTGCTGACACAAGAACTTACATAGAGAGTCTTGGTCAAGATCTATAGGTTCAAATTAACATGAAGTAAGGTTGGCCGACCCAGCTAATGCAAGCAAATACATTACAAAATTAGACATATGAACAATGAGTGGACCTAGAAATGCTTTGAGATACCCGATTCAAAGATTCTATTGCATGAGAATGCATGGTTGACCAATGTGACATGGAACTATTCCAAGTAATGGATCTACAATACAAATATTACCCACATTTCCTGTAGAGAAATCCTGCCCAGTGAAGGGGTGGCCTTTCTGTTGAGCTCATCCTCAAACTTGTATGGGGTAAAAATACACGTACATGTAGTTGATATATCTGAAAAATAGAATGGGATGTGTAAGCTTATGCAACAACTACAAAATAATTGATGATGCTCATGCATGATTCCATTTGGCCGTTGTAGATAAGATCAAGAGACGCGCCTCCTAGACGCCTTTGGTTATTTCTTAATTTGAATCTCACATAAGTTTGTCATGTTTACTGACCAATAAATCAAGCCTAGCTCTTCACTTAAAAAGGCCTAAACAGGTACCTCAAATCATGTTTGAAACTTAAAAAGATTACATGAACTTGTACCACAGATATACCACTTGATACTGAACATTCGGAAATTTAATCCAAATCTGGCCAGCCTTCATAGTGGCTCCATAATGCAAGCATTATATAATTTCGACTCAACATTCCAATCAAGTAAAATGCGCCTGCACCATCCGGGGGAGATAAATTGGAAATGGTAAAATTTTAAATAAGTAGCATGCATAACATCACTCACGGATACTAATACCAAAATTATTGCTTCGTTCTCATTTTTTGACATTTGACTTTTTCTCCATCAATATTAATGTGTGTGGAGTTAAGGTATGTGGAAATTGGAACACAAAAATATCTACCTCTTTGCGCATTCTTTCAAGAAAACATATGCATGGGCACAATTTCAAGAAATATGGCAACTGGCAATATGCCCACCGGTTTACATAACCCCGTTAGCAGTTCAGCACGCATCATCATCATATTGGAGTTAAAATAACTGATGACATGCATAGACTATTCGAGTCAGAGTTACACTGAAGCTTTTGTGCACTATGCAGATTAGGGAAACCAATACATACCTGCTGTAACCTTTAGCATGTGGTAGCTTGTAGGAATCAACGTCATCTATGGTGCCAGTAATAGCTTGTCTGAGAGCATCACCATCCATCTCTATTTCCCTGAGGAAGTTGGCAGTACCTAATTGGATGAATCTTTATTTCCAGATCTTGCAAAATACTCAAAGATATATAAATACCAATAACAACAAATACATCAACATTTCAAAATGTGGGGAACGCCACAGTGTCCTAAGTACTGAGCAATGTGAAATCCAATACTAGATATCAATTGGATCAAAAGAATAGCTACCAATGGCCTGCTAAAAATGCAGGAAGCATATTCTTATAAATAAAATAGAAGCAAAAACTATTAAACGTAATCCAGTACACAGACTTGCAAACACAGTTAATTATCTATCTATGAACCCAAGTAACTAAACAAATCTGTATAAATTTGGTGCATGAGAGGCAACATAAGCAGCAGCAGTGCTCTACACATGAGGACACATAGCTTTCTGCCCTGCACGACCAAATCATCCAGCAAAAAACACATAAGCACGGCATGACATACCACGATGCGTGCGAGGCACAAGCCAGAAAGGGACTTGCGATGGAGGTGGCCGGGAGGAGCGTCAGCAGGTGGAGGCGGCGAGGAGAGGGAGACCTGGTCGGCGAGGCCCTCTGCAGAATTACAGGATTGAAGAAGCACTCACGGGGATGGAAGAGGAGCGCCCTGGCCGTCCGTGCGTAGATCTACCACCCTCTAAGGTCCCTGCCGCACGAATCAAGCTTTCCTCGATGTCACCACTGCTGCAACCCGCCATGGATCAGGAAGGTCGTGACTCGTGAGGAGATGGTGGAGGAGAGCTGGGTGAGAGAGGAGGTGGAGCAGGTGCGAGGATTAGCAGTACTGGTTTTACATTCAATTCTCTTCTCTGATTCTGTACAGAATTCAGTACGTAGCAGCTAGCAGCAAATCATTTCCTATACTAAATTCGTCTCTTCTCTAGTTCCATTCCCACCACCGAACTGAGTAGCAGTACTGGTTCTATAGTAAAATTCAGTTCTCTTCTCTTGCTCCATTCCCAACGTCAGCATCCATGCGCACCAACGAACAGCAGCAGTATTGCATCGATTCTTTTCACGGAAACTTCCCAGCGCCGCCTCCCCAACTCCCTTCCCATCCCCGCCTGCCCAACCTCCCTTCCCAGCGCCGACGACTCCCCAACCTCCAAGCGCCGCCTCCCCAACCTCCCATCCCAGGCCACATGCTGCCACTCGCGAGTCCGCTCCCGATGCCTCCAGTCCAGCGGCAAGAACGCCGCTCACCCGCGCGCACAGTAGCCCCACATGGCCACATCCAGCTCCCAACCGGAAAAAATGGGGCAGCGGCGGCCGGATCTGGCGCGTCCCAAGCTGCCTGGGTCATGGACCTCGTCGATCCCAACCAATTTCTATCTCGCTCATTAAATTACCCAGGAAAAACATACCTGGAGCCGACGAGCGGAGCGATGGCGACCTCGCCGGAATGGCGCTTGTCTTGATTCTCCAACTGCTCCAGGGGGGAGTAGCTCGGATCCGGTGGCCACCATGGCCGCAAGTGAGGAAGGCCGGAGCCGTTCCGTTCAGGCTGGATGAGGGATGTGGCGCCGCTCACCGGAGATCGACGGTGGCGGCGGGATGGGTAAGAGTCTATGGAGCATGGAACCGCGCGTTGATGTCCTGATTGGTTGTTGTGAACGAACCGTCTTACTGTATACCGGAGCGAACCGTCTTACTGTACAACAAGCCACTGACAGTGGGGCACACATGACCTCACACATCAACAAGGAAAATGCCAAAAAAAACGGTGCCACTGAAATGTGGGCCCATGTCGTGGATGAACCACAAGCCAGCAATCCTAGGCAGATTGTAGGTTGTAGTGATAACGAACTGAAATAAAAACCATGTTCCAAATCGAGTCCACCAATCCACCATCAACAATTTAACGGAACAACGTATAGTGCAGCCAGCATGCATCCAGATGCAAAAGAAAGGTGGAAAGGAAGAATAAAGATAACTCAAAATGGGTTTCCTTACGATTCAAAAGAGAAAAGGCAACTATCTCATGAATAAAGTTAGCGAATTGATTGACGAAGGAGAGGACGGCTGTAATAAACACTTGGAGGTACTCCCTCCGTTCCAATTTAATTGACTTTCTATTCACAAAATGTGGATGTATCTAGACATGTAGTGGATGGCAAGTCAATTAAAATGAAACGGAGGGAGTAGGAGCCAAAAGGATACTTCATTCTCAGAGTAAACAACACACCACGCGGTGAAGTCAAAACTTACCGCGCGCCAACGCGTACGACATACTCCATCTGGTTGCATAATTATTGTTATGGTTTTAATTTAAACTAGGGCACCGCTTGCAGTGTGTCCAAAAAGGTGTGAAGTTTACAGTTTATTGTATCAAAGGTTATATTGCAACGGAATGAGATTAAATAGTCACCGCTTGTAGTTTGTTGAAAGTTTTAGTTATGTAATTTGGTGTTATAAAGATATTGCTTTCTCATGTTTATTACGTGAATGGTTATATTGCAAATAAATGAGATTAAGGAGCTATGAAATGTTTTGTAAAAAAAATATAATTATCTTATTTGATACAGTTAGAGTAGAGGTTTCGAGGACAACAACCAAACTAATTTGTGCATATTCTCTAGATGAATTTTTGGCCTATGTTGAAGCTTAACCATCTCATACTAATAACATGAATTCTGAATTTTTATTCTTGATGGAAAGAAATTATGCAGGTAACATGTACCGTGTATTATGGTCCTCGTATTAAGATAAATATAATGTAACAAAAAAAAAACACACACATAAATTTGTATTGATAATATGTTTTGGTATTTATTTCATATTGACCTGGGTGCGCATATCAAATCAAAGCGAGCAAATCAATGTTATTACCCGTGTTTTATGAATGAAATTAGTAGCATGGTTCATTCTCTCTTTACCATCGGGTCTAGCTATTTTATTTAAGCCGCTTTGTGTCATATTTCTCTATTTTATCAATGATGTCTTACTAATGGGCTATGCAAGGGTATGACTTGTCAAGCCATGTTTGGTATGACGCACGCTCAACCCTATGTCTACCCATTATGGGGGGTGAGAGCTGCGACCAAAAGAAATATGAAGAAGACAATCAAATCCCATAAAACATAAATTGTGCTAATCAGACTTTAATTTGGATGAAAATGACATATAATTTTTCTATACACTATATTTATTATTTCTTTCTCTCTAATTTTTTTTTCCACACACTTGCTCGTTTAAATTACTTCTCATCGGTTTACTTAAACCCAAAACTGAGATTGATGTTGACCTAATAGTGAGATGTTTTCTCAAATCAGACAAATTATTGGTGGAGACCCACCTAGTTAGATAGATTCTTGTAAGAACATGGATGTCATAGTCGTCGGTCGCTGCAATAACCTATGACATCCACACTAATTTTATTTTAGAGACTGGGTAAACCAATTAAAAACTTCACAGTAGATAGTATAGCGAGAATGTTTTCGGCGAAATAGGACTAAAGTCTTAAATTATAATAAAATAGGCGTGTGGGACCCCATGAATATACAGACCTTATGATCTTACCCTCGAAAAAATATCTTACCCTCGTCAAACTTACTTCCAATGGAAAATTTGCTAATGAAAATAAATCATCTATCTCAAAATAGAAAACATTTAGATTTTGAGGTTTCAGTTATATGCATAAAAAATAGCTGGGATACTTTTCTAAAGTATTTTTCACGGCAGATGTAATGCATCTTTTTATCGAACACATGATAATTCTAAATAATTTGTTATGAATTATTTTGGAATATATTGTCTATGAAGTTCTTTATGCGACATCCAATCAAACTATTTCTTACACATGGCCAGAGAAATCGATGGCTAGTACAGAATTAGCGAGCGATTATTCAAGTTCTCCTCCCTATGCATACATGGTTCAAAACCTTACATATAGGAAACCACTATATCCCGACAATACAAATTGGTCTATGTTGAAAATAACAAATCAGCGACATAGATACGAAGTCACATACCGTTTTTCCTTGGATGTCTCTCAAGTTGATAGTGTGGCCGCCTGCCGGACGGTCGTTAGGTGGTGTACCCGTGTGGTCTACATGGTCTTTGGATTACCGGTTTTTTCGCGCCTTTCTCACCGCTAAATACACAATTGATCTAGGCACCGATTTGGAAAACGGTGGCCGGCAGGAAGAGTCGGAGTCTTGACACGTGAGAAATGAAACAATCAAGATCATCATCATCTAGCTCAAGTGGAATGCGCAAGGCAAAGGTATGATCTTGATAGGGTTTCTATTTTACCGGTTTCATGGTGTTAGTGAGAGACCGGGTTATAGGTTAGACGGCGTACTATCAAGAGGGGCTCTCAAGTGAGTAACTTGATCGCATCTTTGTGGAGAGCTCAAACCTTTGCATATTTGGCATATCATCTTTCTTGGTTCTTATTTGGCTTTTATCCATGTGAGGATTTAGATCTTGTGTTCACACTAGTACAGAACGACACATCGGATACCCCTCTATGGAAACGACAGGCGTTAGGCGACGGAGAATCGCGCTTTCCGCGCGGCCAGTGCGTACAAACCTGACCTGGGCCGTGGCTGGCCCGTCAACATAGGTAACGGAGAAAGTATTAACTCCGTTACCCATATTATTGGCAACGGTCTTAATTCTGGCTCCGTTTCCGATATGAGCCTCTATAGCAACGGAGACTTTTGTGTGTCCGTGTGCAATGTGGACACGTTCCATCTTCGTCGAATTCGATGCGAGCGGAGTAACTGCTATGGCGTAGTGGCGTAGTGGCGTAGTGGCACCGCGGCACCGCCCACTACTCCTTAAAAACCCATGATCTCCCTGCTATCTCAGTACGCCACTTCGCCGCAGCCATGGATACTCCTAGCAACTCCTCGGGCGTTCGCCGCAGCAGTTTCCCGCTTTCGCTGAATTGGAACCGCGTCGTCGTGCCGGAGGCCGTCGCGCAGAGGCACTGGCAATATAGGAGGCTAGTGCCCTGGTCAAATGTTAGCCTCCCCGCTGGCTGGCGCGTCAACCACAGGAGGGTGCCTATGCTGCCGGAAGAGGACGCGGGATCCTCGGGCGCCCGCGACCGCAGCCGCTCGCCGCGGCGGAGAGACGCTCGTCCGCGGTCGCCTGGATGGAACCGCGTCATCGTCGGGAAGGCCGTCGCGGAGCGGCACTGGCAATATAGGAGGCCAGTGCCATGGTCAAAGGTTCGGCTACCCGGTGGCTGGCACCTCAACCGCGCGTCGGTGCCTATGCCGCCGGAAAGAGTTGAGCTGCTTCAGAGCCGCCGGTTCCTCCTCCCGCCGGAGCTGCGCGACGATCCTGCCTACGACGACGACGAGATGTGGGAGGGGCGCACGGGCGGCGATGACATTGTCGGCGAGGAGCCGCGCGATGACACGGACGACTACGCGGCTCTCCTCGCATACGAGCAGGAGAAGGCGGAGGCCGAGGAGTAGTTATAGTTATTTATTTTTATGTTCTTCAACTTCAATACTAGTAGAGATCAGTATAAGCCCAGTGTGTCAGTGAAAAAATCAAAGGAAACGGTTATTTATACCCTCTGTTTCCGATGTTCTACTTTGCTATAAATGCGCCCTTCACACAGCCCTAAACTCTATCGCTCTCACTCTCAGCCTCACTCTCAAAGTGTGGCGGCGCCTCCACGCAGCACCAGATCTTAGATCCACCGTGGCGGCGCGCATCTCCCTGCCTCCGACCGTGGCGGCGCGCATCTCCCTCCCTCCGACCGTGGCGGCGCGCATCTCCCTCCCTCCGACCGTGGCAGCGCGCATCTTCCTCTCCTCCGACCGTGGCGGCGCGCATCTTCTTCTCCTCTGACCGTGGCGGCGCGCATCTCCCTCCCTCCGACCGTGTCGGCGCGCATCTTCCTCTCCTCCGACCGTGGCAGCGCGTACCCGTTCGTTGCTCCACCCGGGCAGATCTCGTCGCCTGATCTGTAGCTGGAGGGCGCATGCGTGTCGATCCGAGGACGATGAGGACGACTACGTACTCCCGCCGCCAGATCCAAAGGTAATACATCTGTTTGTGACCGGCCGTCGTGCCGACGAACTAGGGTTGTTGTCATTGTTCTGCTTAGGTTTTCTTCCATAGGACACTCATGAACAGAACTAGAACTAGGGTTGTAATACATCCGAGGACGATGAGGACGACTACGTAGTGTCGCTCGAAAAGAACATAACTAGCACAAATCGGTAGTGTATGAAACTCATGGCTGACTTATCTCCTTTGCAAAACAGATGTACATTTCGGTGACACTGTATAAAAAGCCGGGTCCTTAGCCAAGGTGCGCTTGTCGTCCGACATAATTGTTGGTACAGAACAACTATGCAATGGATTTGTAAGTTTGTTATTCTGTCTTATGCATCCTTTTGTGTTGTATGTCCTTTATGCTAGATGTATAGTGAGCTAACATGGGGTCATATATTCTCTCTTTGCATTTCAGTGACCACTTTACAAAAGAGGCACCTTCAGTACATCAGCACTCGCTTATTGCACTATGTGCAGAGCATGGTGCTGATCCGTTTAGCTCATTTAAATGAGCTAAATACAAGGTCGGGTACAAAGCGGCGAGTTGATTATATTTTGGCGACACCGTCCAATAAGAAGATTGAATTCATGAACTCTAACAGCAAGTCATGAAGATAAATTAAGTTGGAAATGACAAGGATAAGTTTAGAGAGGCATGACATAGATAGATTTAGCTAGACATGTCAATGATAGATTTAGAGAGGCATGACAATGAAGATAAGTAATTGGTTGTCTTGTGATGCAATGTATCGGTGACATTTGTTATACCTTATGAATGAATTTGTTAGCATTTTTGTGCTTCTGCTGTGAAATTTTAAATGTCCAGTGCCAAATCTATTCCTGCACTAGGCTTATGAAGAAACCTCAATGCAAACGAGCAGAAACAGAATCTCCATTTTTGATGTTCCGACACATCAGAAACGGAGGTTGTGCACAACCGTTGCCAAACAGACGCCTCATCAGCGACGGTTTTTCGCCTCCGTTACCGATGAGGGCCTTCACATCAGTCACGGGGTCGGGGACACGGACCCTTTTTCCGTTTCCGATGGGGTTTTTGGCCCGTTTCCGATGTGTCGTTATGTACTAGTGTCATCTCCATATCAAGCTCTAATTCATCAAAAACGGATTTCATATGAATATCTTATTGCGTTTTTGATGTTCAAGGTTTTACCGGTTTGTCTTTTCTAAGAGAGGTCAAACTCTCCACTTGTGGTTTCCTCCTCACATGATGGACTATGATGTGTATATTCATAATCTTTTTTGTGCTTGTGAGTATCTTCCAAACAAGCCCAAGATCATAAACGGAGTCCGGATGAAAAACATATTACGGTTTTGGTTTGGAGGTTATATCGGTTGTTCTTTTCTAGAGAGGGTCTACCTTTCTACATTTGGTTTTATGCTCCATTGTTGGACTATGATGTTTCTCTACATGATCTTACAGTGCTCGTTGTGGTGATTCCAACGAGCCCAAGAACATCAAAAACGAAGTTCGTATGCTCAAGATATCTTCGTTTTCGTGTTTGGTGTTACTGCAGTTTTGACGGCAGCCTCGGATGGGGGGTCCGGAGTGACCCCGGAGTCTCCCGGGGGGGGGGGGGCGGAGTCTCCGGTCTAAGCAGTTTTCCTGCAACGGCTCTATTTTTGGGAGACCTATAAAAGGGCCCTTCTTCCCCAAAGAGCCTAAGCTTTGCCCAGCTCATTTTCCCCCTCTCCCTCCTCCATTGTTGAGCTTGGAAAAGCTTGCCCCCTCTCAATTCCTCCCATGATTCTTGCATATCTTTGAGGGAAAATAGAGAGGAGATCTAGATCTACATTTCCACCAATCCATCTCTCCTCTTAGTGAGGGGAACCTAGTGGATCTAGATCTTGGAGTTCATTTATTGAGTTCTTCTTTGTTCTTCCTCTCTTCTCCCCCCATAAGAATTAGTTGCTTTTGGTGGGATTTGAGAGTGAAGGATTTGAGCACTTGTGCTCTTGCCATTGCTTTGTGCATCGGTTTGTGCTCTCCACGAGGATTCGTGGAAGTTGAAAGTTTGTGAGCTTGTTACTCTTGGGTCTTTGGACCCTAGACGCCTTTGTGGTGGTTGAGACCTTGTGTGGTTACTTGTAGCTGTTCGGGAGCCCCCAATTCGGTTGTGGGTGTGTGCCCCGGATCGTTCCTGTAAAGGCTCCGGTTTCCGCCTAGAAGGATTCCGATAGTGGAAGGTGAACCAAACCTTTGTGGTGCGGTTCATCGGAGAAGAAGGTGAAGCCTTTGTGGCGTTGAGATCGACCTTTGTGGTGCCTCACACCTCTCCAACGAGACGTACTCCCCTAAAAAAGGAGGAACTCGGGAATACATCCTCGTCTCCGCGTGCCTCGGTGATACGTCTCAAACGTATCTATAATTTTTGATGTTCCATGCTGATATTATATCAATTGCTACATGTTTTGGCTACACTTTATATCATTTTTATGCATTTTCTGGGACTAACCTATTAACAAGATGCCACAGTGCCAGTTCCCTGTTTTCTGCTGTTTTTGGTTTCAGAAAATCTATTAAGGAAATATTCTCGGAATTGGACGAAACAAAAGACATCGTCAATAATATCACGAGGAGATCACGGAGTCCAAAGGGGAGTCGGAGCAGACCCACCAGGGGGCCACGCCACACTAGGGCGCGGCCCAGGGTGGGCCCGCGCCCCCTATGGCGTGGTGGCCCCCCTCGGCCACCGACGCCGCCTCTTCGCCTATATATTCTCCGCGACGCGAAAACCCTATTACGGTCGATCATATTCCACGAAAAGTTCCGTCGCGGCCGTCATCGTCAATCTCAGATCGGAGGAGTTCTGAAGCTCTTCCCGGCACCCTGCCGGAGGGGAGATCATCACCGGAGGGCTCTACATCACCATGCCTGCCTCCGGAGTGATGCGTGAGTAGTCCACCCCTGGACTACGGGTCCATAGCAGTAGCTAGATGGTTGTCTCTCTACCTTGTGCCTCCATGTTTAGATCTTGTGAGCTGCCTAACATGATCAAGATCATCTTATTGTAATGCTAGATGTTGTGTTTGCTGGGATCCGATGAATATTGATACCATGTTTATTCAAGTTGTTTATCTATGTGCTCTTGATCTTGCATGCTCTCCGTTGCTAGTAGATGCTTTGGCCAAGTAGATGCTTGTGACTCCAAGAGGGGGTATTTATGCTCGATAGTGGGTTCAGTCTCTAGATATCTGGATCAGTGACAGAAAGGTCTAAGATGGTAGATGTGCTGTTGCTACTAGGGATAAAACATTGGTGCAGTGTCCAAGGGCACTTGTATTGATTACATTACACACTTTACTTCATGCAATAATCTGTTGTTAGCAACTTAATACTGAACAGGATGCGGATGCTGCCTTGAAGGTGGATTATTTAGGCATAGATGCGGTTGGAATAACGGTCTATGTACTTTGTTGTAATGCCCAACTAGATTTCATAGTAGACATCTTGGCATGTATTGCATTGTTATGCCCTCTCTATTTGTCAATTGCCCAGCTGTAATTTGTTTACCCAACATGCTAGTTATCTGTTCTGAGAGAGACACACTAGTGAACTGTGGACCCTGGTCCAATTTCCTCATACTGTTTACACAACCTGCTGCAATCATCTGTTTCCTGTTACTTGCTGTGTTTCCTGCTGTTTTCCACACCATACGTTTAACTCTTTGTTTCTGCAAGACCGGAGAGATTGACAACCTCTCTGTTTCGTGTTGGGCAAAGTTCTGGTTTGTGTCTGTGCAGATTCCACGTTGGTGCAAGCTCCCTAGCGCCAGGGGGAGTCAACATCAACAACCTTCCGATAGATCGTCAAGTCCTACTGGATTGATAACCTTGGGTAGATTTCTCAAGGGAAAACTTCTGCTGTCTACATCATAACCTTCCTCTTGGGGTTCACCAACACGTAGCCATCAAGCTGTTTTCTGGCGCCGTTGCCGGGGACTTGGAGGCTATTGGAAAGGGGAGTCTCTCAGTTCCAATCTCTTTACTTTGTTTTTTGTCTTGTTTTAGTTTTGTTTTGCTTGCTGTTAAAAATCAAAAACCCAAAAAAATTAAATTCCTGCATCTAGTTTATTTCGGTTTGCTCATCATGTCTGGTTCTTCTTATTTTGTTTCATCTCCTGAGGTTGAGGTTCGAACTTTTAAGCAACAAGGGGGAGAAAGTTTAAAAGATGCTTGGTACAGAATTAGTAATGCTCATCATAGGTGTGC
Organism: Poa pratensis; assembly: GCA_947311845.1. Classification (NCBI taxonomy): domain Eukaryota; kingdom Viridiplantae; phylum Streptophyta; class Magnoliopsida; order Poales; family Poaceae; genus Poa; species Poa pratensis. The sequence goes on from CAMZMU010000034.1 coordinate 14,340,709, forward strand.
TAAAAAACATTCCACTACAATCCTTCTTAGGAACTTTTATGTTGGCATTACCAATTGGTATAGATATGTTTTGGACACTTTGACAGGGGGTAACTTCCTAGGAACACCTGCTCTAGAGGCTAGCTACATCCTTGAAAGTCTAGTAGGAATACCACCTGTTAATGAAATTAAAATTGAAGTCTCTCTTGAGGATGTTATGAAAAAGCTTGAGGTTGTAGAGAATCTTCCAAGTATTGATGTTAAGCTTGAAAAACTACTTGAGAACACTGAAAAATTTGATAAATCCTTGGAAGATCTTAATAAAAGAATTGTTGCTCTAGAAACTTGCTTTAAAAATCATGATCAAAACTCTAGGATTGAGGAGATAGAGGAAGTCATTGACACCATGAGTAATACTTTTTCCTCTTTCAAAACTAAGAAGCAAGGGTATATTCTAGATAAAGGAAAGAAATTCATGTATGTACCTAAGGGGCCTAAACCAAAACTTTCAACTTCTGATGTGCTGGATAATGGATTTTATGAATTTACTAATAAAGCTTGCAGTGGGCCTCTCAAGTTTTCTTCTCAAGAACTAGCTAAAATGAAAACCCCTCTTGTTGTGAATTATGATTTATCTGAAGCTTTTGGGAACCTTGATGTTTCTGGTCTTGACAATACTTGATGCATCTCTTCATGCCTAGCTCAAAGGCATTAAAGAAAAGCACTTCTGGGAGATAACCCATGTTTTTATTTGCTGTTTTATTTTTGTTTTCTTGAGTCAAGGATGCTTGTTTACCTCTGTAGCAACTCCTTTGTATCTTTATTTGCTGTTTTGTTGTGCCAAGGAGAGTTACTAATGCAAAGTTGGTTTTTATTTTCGGGACTGCATTGGGACAGATTGCTGTTCGTCACCGTTTAATTCAGTAGAAAATCAGAAAAAATCGAAAAATGCTGAAACTTTTTGTGCATGTTCCTGATGATGTTACGCAACTTTCATTATTTCAAAAGTTTTTCATCTGAGCATCGTAAGTGCCTCGAAAAAATTCGTCATTACAGACTGTTCTGGTTTGACAGATTCTGTCTTTTATTTTGCATTCTCTCTTTTACAAGTTTTTAAGTGGTTTCTTTTCGTGTAAAAGTGCCCACTTGAGCCTAGTAACAGTGGCTAATGTTTAAAATAGTTGGCTTGTGAGTTTTGTCTTTGCTAGAACTTTGAAGTATTATCTTTTAGTGCACTAACCTGCTAATGAGAAAAGCTGTTAAGTTTTGGTGTGAAGGAAGTTTTCAAGTGTTGATAGAGGAGAATGATATTACATGATCAAGAAGAGTGAAGAGCTTAAGCTTGGGGAGGCTTACCTCCCCAGCATATTTCAAGAAGACTCAAGCATCTAAGCTTGGGGATGCCCAAGGCATCCCCTTCTTCATCTACAAATTATCAGGTCATCTCTAATGGTGCTATATTTTTATTGCTTCATACTAGTGTACTCTTCCTTGGAGCGTCAGTGTGTTTTTGTTTTCAGTTTGTTTTGTTTTGTTTGCTGTGCTATACTTGTTGGATCCTAGTATTCATGTTTGGGAGAGAGACACGCTCCACTTTTTCATTAGAATACTCTTGTGCTTCACTTATACTTGTTGAGTATTCCTGTCTAGTTGCTGTTATTGCTGTTAGCTCTCAGTTTTTCATATCTCTTGTTAGAGCTTTCAGTTTCTTTTGAAGAAAGTACTCTCTTGCTTCACTTATATCTGTTTGGAGAGTTGTCAAATAAGTTGATTGGTGTTTGGTTGGACCAGAAAAATGCTATGCATGTGGTAGTGGTATAAAATGCTTACATGAATCTTTTTAGATCGTTGTCTTGAGTAATTTGATGCTTGCCAATTGTTTTGAGCTGTCAAGTAATTAATGTTTAAGCTTGTGCATCATGTAAGTAATGGCTATTAATGAAGAACTACTATAAGGATTTTCTGCTATAATAATCTGTTGCATAATTGGAAGTCCATAGTAGTCTAGATAATTTTTGGATGAAGGCTATGTGTTAACAAGGAAGACAGTGGGAGTCTATGGTTCGTCAAACCTTGTGTTTTATGTACACTCTTGCTATTCCAGTTGATAATGATGTTTGCTTATAATAACCTTGCTAGCCTAAACTCTGTACTAAGAGGGAATGCTTCTTGTACATCCAAAACCTTGAGCCAAATCCATGCCACCTGTGTCCACCATACCTACCTATTATGTGGTGTTTTCACCATTCCAAGTAAATTTCTTCATGTGCTATCTACTAACTACTCAAAACAATTATCCTTTTTGTGTCACTACTTGAAAAGCTCATAAGGACGTAGATAGGTGGTCTTTATTTCCTGGTTGATCAAATTTTACACACCTGGACTAGTGGCATATACATCCGCTTATCCAATAATTTTGCAAAAAGAGCTGGCAACGGGGTGCCCAGTCCCAATTAATTACAACTTTAACCAAACAATTCTCTTCACATCTTTTTGCCCCTGATTCGTCAGTCAAGCAATGTTCACAAGTGTGTAAACAAAAGAGAAGAGGGATGATCTGCCCGCTGGTAGAAATAACGTCCTTCATGGGAGCCGCTCTTGTAAAGTTTGATCAACTAGTGAAGTAGAGTATTGCCTATTTGCTGATTTGTTGACACCTGTATACACCATTACCTTACAAAACAATATTTTATGCTCTCTATATGCCTTCGGGAACTACAGCTCTAGCACATGATGTTAATCCCTGCTTCCCTCTGCGAAGGGCCATTCTTTTACTTTTATGTTGAGTCAGTTTTCCCACTTCTTTCTGTCTACTTAAGCAAACATCATTGTCAACTCCAGTATAACAGTTTTTACATAACTTTGTGTTTGGTTGATCATATTCTTTGCATTGACATTATCTATATGATATACATGTTGAAAGTTGAAGCAAATGCTGAAGCTATTATCTTCCTTTGTGTTGATACAAACACTTTCATGTTGAGAATTATTGCTGCTGTGAGCTAACTATTATGTTAGACTATTATATCTCTAAATGTTTTATAGTATTATTCATGAAAGTTTGCACTTGTGTGATCACTTATGTTTACTCTTTATTTACTTGCTTGCAAACTATAGACCATTGGCTTGGATCACTTCATTCAGATCATGTGCATTACATTGTTATTTGATCAAAGATTGTGTTGGTAGCATGTCACTTCAAAAATTATCTGTTTTTATCGTTTACCTACTCGAGGACGAGCAGGAACTAAGCTTGGGGATGCTTGATACGTCTCAAACGTATCTATAATTTTTGATGTTCCATGCTGTTATTATATCAATTGCTACATGTTTTGGCTACACTTTATATCATTTTTATGCATTTTCTGGGACTAACCTATTAACAAGATGCCACAGTGCCAGTTCCCTGTTTTCTGCTGTTTTTGGTTTCAGAAAATCTATTAAGGAAATATTCTCGGAATTGGACGAAACAAAAGACATCGTCAATAATATCACGAGGAGATCACGGAGTCCAAAGGGGAGTCGGAGCAGACCCACCAGGGGGCCACGCCACACTAGGGCGCGGCCCAGGGTGGGCCCGCGCCCCCCTATGGCGTGGTGGCCCCCCTCGGCCACCGACGCCGCCTCTTCGCCTATATATTCTCCGCGACGCGAAAACCCTATTACGGTCGATCATATTCCACGAAAAGTTCCGTCGCGGCCGTCATCGTCAATCTCAGATCGGAGGAGTTCTGAAGCTCTTCCCGGCACCCTGCCGGAGGGGAGATCATCACCGGAGGGCTCTACATCACCATGCCTGCCTCCGGAGTGATGCGTGAGTAGTCCACCCCTGGACTACGGGTCCATAGCAGTAGCTAGATGGTTGTCTCTCTACCTTGTGCCTCCATGTTTAGATCTTGTGAGCTGCCTAACATGATCAAGATCATCTTATTGTAATGCTAGATGTTGTGTTTGCTGGGATCCGATGAATATTGATACCATGTTTATTCAAGTTGTTTATCTATGTGCTCTTGATCTTGCATGCTCTCCGTTGCTAGTAGATGCTTTGGCCAAGTAGATGCTTGTGACTCCAAGAGGGGGTATTTATGCTCGATAGTGGGTTCAGTCTCTAGATATCTGGATCAGTGACAGAAAGGTCTAAGATGGTAGATGTGCTGTTGCTACTAGGGATAAAACATTGGTGCAGTGTCCAAGGGCACTTGTATTGATTACATTACACACTTTACTTCATGCAATAATCTGTTGTTAGCAACTTAATACTGAACAGGATGCGGATGCTGCCTTGAAGGTGGATTATTTAGGCATAGATGCGGTTGGAATAACGGTCTATGTACTTTGTTGTAATGCCCAACTAGATTTCATAGTAGACATCTTGGCATGTATTGCATTGTTATGCCCTCTCTATTTGTCAATTGCCCAGCTGTAATTTGTTTACCCAACATGCTAGTTATCTGTTCTGAGAGAGACACCACTAGTGAACTGTGGACCCTGGTCCAATTTCCTCATACTGTTTACACAACCTGCTGCAATCATCTGTTTCCTGTTACTTGCTGTGTTTCCTGCTGTTTTCCACACCATACGTTTAACTCTTTGTTTCTGCAAGACCGGAGAGATTGACAACCTCTCTGTTTCGTGTTGGGCAAAGTTCTGGTTTGTGTCTGTGCAGATTCCACGTTGGTGCAAGCTCCCTAGCGCCAGGGGGAGTCAACATCAACAACCTTCCGATAGATCGTCAAGTCCTACTAGATTGATAACCTTGGGTAGATTTCTCAAGGGAAAACTTCAGCTGTCTACATCATAACCTTCCTCTTGGGGTTCACCAACACGTAGCCATCACTCGGTTATTTCTATACCCGAGCTTCTTACTTATGCACTTTACATTGTGATAGCCTTCGTGCTTGAAGTATTCTATTGCTATCACCTTATTGCTTGTCTTGCCTAGCATAAGTTGTTGGTGCACATAGGTGAGCCTAGTTTATTTAGGTTGTTGGCTTGTTAATTTAAACACCTAGTTTTATTCCGCAATTATCAAGCCTAAACTGGAAAAGTTTTAAATCGCCTATTCACCCCCCCTCTAGGCGACATCCTTGTCCTTTCAATTGGTATCAGAGCCTGGGCTCTCTTTTTGGGCTTTACCGCGTAGAGAGTAAAAGATGTCGTTTAGAGAATTAGTGCACGATCCCACTTTCATATTCGATGGCACAAATTATGATGTTTGGAAAATTCGCATACTTAATCTTTTTAGGGCCATGGGCCCAAATTATTTTAAGAGGATTGTAGATGTGGGTTTATTTTCCTCCAAAGGATTCCCAAGAATTATCTTTAGAGGATGAGGAAAACTCTCATCTCGAAACTCTTTTTTCTAATGGCCTTATATGTGTTTTGAGCGATATAGTTCTTGCTTCAATCATGCCTTTTCAGAATGCTCATGAGCTTTGTACCAAGCTTCAAGATATATATGAAGTGTCCAACGTTATTGAGGATGATTGTTCTCCTTCCACCTCTGGCCATGATGAGTTCACAACTTCTTCCATTTCACCAATATGTGATTTGTCACAAGGTAATGATATGGTGAGTGGTGATAGAAATTGCTTTGTTGTTGGTGAATATTCTATTGACTATACTTCATCTCTATCTCATTGCAATGTTCTATCTTTGGACTTAAACTCTTCTAGCACTCCAAATGTCATACATGCTAGAGTTGATAGTCCTTGCATATCATGTAATAGTTGCTTAACTAAATCTCATGATGATATGCTCTCTATGTCTTGTTGTCATGAAAATAATGCCTCCATATCCTCTAGTACTTGCATGACTAACAATGTAGAGGAATCCCAACATTTGTTGGAACAAGACATGGACCTCAATGGTGCTTCAAGTATTTCTTCATCCTCTTCACCCATTAATCACGTTTGCCTTATGGCTAAGGAGTCAAAGGTATCTTCTATCTCGAATCCCGATATATCTTGTGATGATGTGGTTGAGGATTCTCATGGAGAACATTTTGATATTGAATCCTTAACCAAGAAGGGTGAGATGGTATTTGGTGCACTCCCCAAAGGTAGTAAAGCTATCTCTTCTCTATGTGAAATCATTGCTTATGTTATTAAAAGTAGGGAAATCATTGAGGGTTTGGAAACTCAATTTCTAGAGAAATGTAATATTGAGAGAGAATATGCTATGGAAAAAGCATCCTTAGTGAATGCTCTTGAGGAAGAGCAAGAGCTTCGAGTGTCTCTTGAGGAGAAACTTGAATCTCTTGATGAAACAAATGATCTTATTATTGCTAAAATCATTAAGGAAAGGGATCATGCTCGTGCTAAATATAAAGTGCTTAAAAAGGAAAAGGTTGAATTTGGAGTTGGCAATGCTAGACTAAGTGAGGACATAGAGAGACTTGACAAAGCTCATAAGGCTTTGGAAAGTGAACACTCTCTTCTTATCAAGTCTCATGATCAACTCCAAACTCAACTATCTAAAAATGATGAGCTTGTCAAGTTGTCTTCTTCTAATTCTAATGTTAATGATGCTTGTGCTACTAACTCCACTTCTTGTGAAGCATCTATTTTGAAGGAGAATGTTGAGCTAAGGGCTCAACTTGAGTTGCTAACTAGCAAGTATGGGAGATTGGAAGAAATTCATGAAAAGCTCTCTAGCTCTAATGAGGACCTTCTAGTGTCCCATGCTAGGCTAAAGTTAGCTCATGAGGCTATTATGTCAAAGGTAACATCTTGTGAGCCTCATGTGGACAATGGCACAACTTCTACTCTTAATGCTTTATTGTCTTGTGCTAGTCCTAGTAATTACTTTCCATGCCTTGTTGATCTAACAATGAAGATTCTACTTCCTCTAGTATTTGTGTTGATACTAACCATGTAGAGGAATTAAAAGAGCTCAAGGCCCAAGTCACTTCTTTGAAGAAAGACTTGGAAAAGCGTCATGTTGGAAAGTCCACACTCGACAATATGTTGAGTGTTCAAAGACGCCCCAATGACAAGAGTGGACTTGGATTCAACTCCAACAAAAAGAACAAGTCCAAGCCTATCAAGAAGAACAAGGGCCAAGAACAAGTCAAGGATTCGGCCAAGATTGTTTGCTTCAAGTGCAAAGTTGAAGGGCACCATGTTAGATCTTGCCCTTTGAAGAAGAAGCGTCTTAGTGAGAAGCAACAAGGGAAGAAGCCTCAAGTTCAAACTCAAGTTCCTCAAGTTGAAGAACGGCCTCTTCCCAAGAAGAATCATGCTACCCCTCCTCAAGTCGAGATTCCAACTAAGAAGAAAGGAGGAAGCAAATATTGCTACTTATGCCGTGAGAAGGGTCACTTTGCTTCTTCATGCACTAATGGTACCTTATCCAACCCCATTATAATTGATGATGTTTATTCTCTTCGGAAGGATAAGGTTGGCAATGTGTTTTCCAAATATGTTGGTGATGATCCCGAAGAGCAAGGCTTTGATACCTGCAAAAGTAAACGGGATTAGGTTGAGACTCCAAGTGCAGAGTGTATAGTAAGTGGAAGACAGTTTTCCCCACGAGGGTGACTCGAGGGTTTAATATCGAACTCTCGGGGAATCTGAAGTGGTAGATTATCTTCTTATCCTTCTTTTGGTTACCTACAAAACAAGGTTAGATGTTTTGGTCCTCAACCTCACCTGTGGTTGTCAAGCACAAGGTGTAAGAATGATATCAGGATAGTTATGCAATGCAAACAAGAAATAAATATGCAATGATGGTGGATGCAATGGTAAATGATATTTTTGGGTTTTTGAATGATGTATGCAAGATGAAAAGTATTTTGTATTTTCGGATTTAATGATGGCTGAAAATAGAAAAGTGGTATATGGTGCTGGAAAGGTGTTTCTTATGATTAAAAATGGACTGGGGTTCATGGTTTCACAAATGCACTCTCTCTTTATAAAGTGGTAGACAATGGAACACACACAGTTAACATATGAGATTGCAACACAGGGTTTGATAACAAGTTACTTAGATATATGGGCATCACGTCCTAACATAGAGATCTTTTGGTTATTAACCTCTCTTATACTCCACCAAGATGTGAACTAAATCATAACACCTCAGTAATTAAGATAACTCAGAGTATAGCATTAAGTATCATGACATGAAGTGAAAATAAGAACATGCTAGATTTAGTCATGGAGTAGTGGCAATGGTCACGCCCACATCCTCGGTAGCATGGTATTTTAGTTTATCCCTAGTGAGGCAACAAAGTAAGGTAAAGATACCAAAGTGGATCGCAGAACTTTCTCTCACGTTCACTGCACTAGCCACCCCCCGTTACTCCAACTAATGCACACGTTCCCCCACACACGCTCTCATAAACATGCTTGATCAAAACAAGTAGACAAGAACGGGGTACATAATATGCATCTATACTCATAACTGAAACAAACATTGCAATCTCAAACATATATTAACTCATAAAGATCCACCACAAAGGTATTATAACGGTGACCGTAATCATGTTCAGTAGCTCATACGGTGCTAATTAGTGAAGCTCAAGAGAGGAGAGATACATAAGTTACTTCCACAAACCCATAGTCCAGAGGTGGACTACTCCCTCTTCATCATGGAGACGGTGGAGAAGTCAATGGAGAAGATGGAGACCACGCCGGCAGCGCCCCGCCGGAGTTTTCCAACTCCAATCTGCAGCTCCTGATCTCCGTTTCGGTGTTTCTGTATTTGTGCGGCGCTCCTTCCAGAGAACGTCGGGGGACCTTTTTTATAGGCGTTTTTAGGTCAAGACGATGTCGGTGGAGAAAAGATCGAAGGCAACGGAGCCACGAGGGCCAAACGGGTGGGTCCCACGCGGCTACAGTACCTGGCCACGTGGTGTGGGGACCCGGACTAGCTGTCCGAAATACCCGATTATGCTTAACACAACGATCCCGTGATCAGTCTGTCGTTGCACATAATCCGAATTGGATACCAAAGTTTACATCCATTACAGTACCGAATAAAAAGACTTACATAAATGGTCATTTAGACCAAGTCTTACATAGGTGCCTTCATGGGCCAAACCAAAATATCAGCGGAAGCTTCGGCGTAGTAGACATCATATTCTAACGATGACAACCCGACAGGCAGCTGACTTGTGGAGATCCTTAGTTCGCGTAGAAGTCGCCATACTCCTGCTCGGCGTAGTGCTCCTCCTCGTAGTCTGGCTAGGACAATAGCCAGGGACGAAACCAATATGAGTACATTTGAATGTACTCGCAAACTACCCCAACATGAGTATGCACTAGTTTTATTTTAACTTACAACTTTTATTTGTGTAAAACATCTCTATATCTTTATTGAAAAAGGTAAGAAGAGTTTTATAACCATCTTTGAAAGAAGTCACCGTCTCATTTTGTTTCTCAAAAACTCCTCCTTTTCATGACCATGGCTCACCATAGTCCATTTATTCCAACAACTCATACCACTTCATTTGGTATAGCTGAGTAACACCATCACCATTTCAGTTTCTTTTAAACTTAAAAGCTTTTCCAAAAACTTGCACATGGTCAAAGTAGGGCCTCCCAACTGTCCATATCCGAGGACTCGGCTATTCGAATAGTTTTACACTCTGCAGAGGTAGCACGCTTTTCCCACATCCATCCGGCAACTCATCGTGTCCGCCACGTCTCGCCATACAGGGTGTATGCGAAGTAAGCCGCCGACCATAGCCTGTCCTTTGCTCATGCTAGTATAGGATCCTTCCCATATGACACTTCCAACACACTTAACCCAGCCCTTCGGAATCTAAGTGTGAGGACTCATAGGTTTTGTCCGGCGGTTTATGGTGGAACCTTCAATCCTCCTCCTTATCTTTCATAGAGTTTGAGCGAGGACCCGGGTCAGGGGATGACCAACACACTATCCCCTCATGCATGACGGAGTCATCTCCGTCGATGAGGTATCCAGTACTAATATGAGCAAATTATATGACTAAGCCCTTTCCCATATGTGGTGGATGTGGTCGCACAGGGTATCGGATGGTTGACGTAAGTACAAGGACACACTGTGCATTTTTCATAAACATCACCATTTTTTTCCACTTCTCCATTCCAACACCGACATCTCGGTATTTCATAATCTCACAAGTAATTTCAAAGGAGTTTTGAATAAACCATATTTGTTTTTCCCATCCTATAATTTGATATAACTATCTTATATTTCTACATAGGTGGCAAAATAATTTCCATATACTTTTGAAATGGGTTTTATAAATCTTGCTTTGAGAGTAAAACATGTTATGAAAGTAGATGCATATGTTTGTAGTGCAAGCTCAGAGAATAGCTTGCCTTGCTTGGCAAAGTGATCTTGCTCTTGTTCTTCAATTTCAGCAAACTCTCCTTCCTCGATATATCCGTCAACGTTTTCGTCTAATTAATAAACAAACAATGCAAACAATCACTAAGCTATACAAGCAATCATCTCAACACAACAATCACGAACATCACACATAGCTACTGCACACATCAAACCATACAATTTGGTTTCAAAGTATTTGAATTAACATCATTTATTTATGTTCAACATTATGGCAGAAACTTGTGGAACATGTTTAATTCAATTACTTGAGTTCTGTTGGTCACAAAAATACAAATTAAAATTCTATGGAAAGCTACTGATGTGTAGAAGACAGAACAATTTGATTTGGTTCAATTGGAGTTACTAAACTCCCTACACATTTGTTTGAATCCATAAGCTTATTAAACAAGTTTTTGCTACAACTCAAGTTAATGTTATCCAAAACTTAAATCCTTTTAGGGGTAACTTAACATGACTATATGTGATCTAACAAAATTGGTCCTAATTCATTTGGGTTTACCAATTAACATATTTAAATGTTTGAGTGCAGAGGGGTATTTAAACTTCAACTTTATACTAAACAAATACTACTGCACAAATAATTCTACCAGAATTAGGAAGCTCCTACTAGGCAGTACTAAGCTAACAAAATTTGTTTGGAATTATTTGGACTAACAGAGTATCAGAAACAAACAAGTTTAGAATTTAAACCTTCTGTAGTATTTTTAATAATACTTTTATTTATTTAATTAAATGACATGAGACCAATTGGGTTGGTTAAACATTTTCATAAGCTTTTCCGAAAAATTGAATTTGAATTATTTGGATGTATAAATCTCAAGTTATTGATTTTTGAAGTTGATATCAGTATTGAAATTTGCAGAGAATTTAAATTAAGAAAATCCACTGTTCTGGATAATGTTCAAACTTCTGACTAGTGGGGCCTACATGGCAGTGGCACAGTGCACGCGGGGAAAAATAATAAAATGCCGACAGTGGGGTCCGCCTGTCAGCGATACACTTAAGTGAAGCGGTATGCTACCGTAGATCGAAGATCTAACGGTCCATGTTCAATCTCATCCGCGACGACCTAATTCCGGCGGCGTTGCCGCGCCGCGACGTCGAGCGTGGCCAGAGAGGGTACCTGAGGGGCCTAGGGGCGGTGGAGTGGACGCGTTCGACGGCGGGGGTCATGGGGAAGCTTGCTGGAGCAGCGGCACGAGCTGGGACGGACTGGTTCGACGGCGGCGATCTCCCGCACTTCCACGGCACGGGCTGCAGCTCCGGCGATCTCCTGACGACGGGCCTGTGCATAATCCAGAGGGAAAAAGGGCGAGTGAGTGTGGTGAAGCTGTGGCATCATGCTACGAGGCATAGAGGGGAGAATAGGGTAGAGCAGCGCGGCGGCCGTGTCCGACCTTGACGGCGGCCGTGGCGCAGCAATGTCCGCCCTCCGGGCAGAGCACGGTGAAATTGGAGCGGGGGAAAGGGAGATGGGGTGGTGTGGAGTGAGCAGAGGGGGTCGGGGGTGGTTTTATAGCGGCGGATGCCGGCGTTCATGGGCGAGGTGCACGGGCGTGTCCACGGCGCACCGGCAAGATCTTTTGGTCGAGGCTGACGAAGCACGGCGAGGGCGGGGCAACGCGGTGACGAGCGAGGCTCTAGTGTCTTCTAGAAGGCCTGGGCGGAGTGGCACGCGTCGAGGTGCAGAGGGTGGGGCGAATTTCACCGGCGCCATCCAAGTGCTGCTGCGGCGGCAATGGGGGACAGGGCGGCGATTTCGGCAACGGGGTGCTCGAGTTCGTGCAGAGGGCGCAGAGGCGACGACCGTGGACGGCTGCGAGCGAGAGGGGGGCCTGGGGGGCCCGGGGAAATGGCGAGGCGCGCGGCGTGCGGCGACGACACGGCGATGGAGAGGTAGGCGATGACACTTTTGCCAAAACCCCCTGGCTCCTGTGCGCTTCTTCTTTTCCTTCTTCTTTCATCTATTTACTTTTTAGCCCTTCTGTTAATTGCAGTAGCACTTCTTGATTTAATTTGAGGCACTAAATCAATTTATAAAAATTTGCCAAAATTTGTGGGGCCTTCCCATAATGTGCAGAAGCTCCACAAAAATTGGCTTTGCAAAATAAAGTGTTTTGCAACATTTTCTTTCATAGGGTTTTGATTATTAAATTTTGGTTTTATTGCTAATTGAATTTTACTTTTGAATTTTTAAACTAATTCAAAATATTATTTGAGAGAGAAAGTAGTAAGGACAAAATGGGAGTGTTTACATTACCACTCCTCTGAATTTTATTGTAAAGGAAAACAATCTCTTACTTGGAGAATTTCTATGTGACACTTGTCACTTTGATTTTATTTCTTGTTTCAATTTCTTTGTGTTTGTAATTAATCTTTTCAATTCAAGCAAACGCATTACAAGCAACAAGAAAATAATGTCACAAGTATAATATACAAGCAACAAGCATAACCAACACATATAATTTTAACAAAAGTTTTTGTTGGCTCTCATTTTTTGGAATATTTCTCTGTTTATGAATTTGGGATGTTACAGATCCTTCCCCCCTTAAAATAAATCTCGTCCCGAGATTTGCTAGGCTTGGGTACTAAAGAGGTCTGGGAATTCGCTTCGAAGATAATCTTCGCGTTCCCAGTTGCTTCTTGTCGTCGTATCGGCATCTTGGATAGGAGACGGGGTCCTGCTAGCCGAGGGTGAACGTAGGGCAAGAAGGTGGACGTCGTCAAGGTCGGGATTGTACACGGCGGTTTACCCAGCTTCAGGCACCACGGCGGTGGCGGTGCCCTACGTGCTGCTATAACTCACTATAAGGCAATATCGCCGTGAACAGGTTACAATGAGTTGGTTGTATCTAAGAGTTGCCCTAAAGGCGTCCCGAGGTCCAGCTTATATAGGCGGCTGGACCTAGGGTTACAAGGTGAATACGTATCCAGCAAGTATACGGAGTCCTAAACCTAGCCGGCAAGTATGCCGCCTTCCGTCTTGGTCTTGGTGGCTTCATGGGCTTCAGTCTTGGGCCTCCTCCTTGCCGGCATCCGCCTTCCTTGGTCGTCAGCTATCTGGGCCGCCCGGTAGGCAAAGCCTTCACCACCACTGCGGGCCACCCTGGACTAGCCGGATTGATCCATGCTGGTGATACCCCTAGTAGGTATATCCCCAACATTAGCCCCTGGGAGGGTTCGAGTTCTTCAGGCGCCGTCTTCTTTGTCGGCAACGTCCGCCTTGTCTTGTAAGCGTCTGAAGAGCTTGAAGCATTCCATAGTTGAAAGTAAGCGGCGGTCCGCCTAAAGTAGTCGGACAACTTGCCGCCATCATGGGAAAGACGGCCTGACCATTGTCAGGAATCTTCCTGGCACCAGTCTTGTCAATTGACTAGGCTCGTCAAATGTTGACGGATGACGCCATGCAGTCCACGACAGTTTGGACTTGGGCATGCGTCATGATGGTTTCTCCACACGCACAGAAATCGGAGCGAGGCCGCAGACGCCGTTGCCACGACGTGCAAATCGTGGGCACGTGGCGGAAATCTCGCGTCCCCCTAATTTTAGGCACGGATCTTGGCGCGTGGGGATAAATACCCCAAAGGGCACATCGATGCACTTCTTCCTCATTCGCACACCCACCGTGGCCTCCTCACCTTCCCGAGCTCAACTCCTCCTCGAACTCAACTCCGGCGAGCACGAGCAGCGCCTCTCCCCCAAATGGCGAGCACTCAGCAGGATGCGGCGGCGACGGCGGCACTGGCTGCGGCTTCCGACCCCCCGGATCTGGATCTATCCCAGCGGCGGCGGCGCCCGCAGGCGCATCGATTACCTCCCCGCGGCCACCGTGGCCACGGGCGGGGTTTCTACTTCTTCCCCAGCTCCGCGACCGCCGCTCCAACTTTTCCCCTCCCATCCCTCGCGGCTACCAGCTCAGAGGCCGCGGCGGAATCTGCCGCCGACGAGGATGACGACGTCGAGGAAGAGGAAGAGGCTGGAGACCTGGGTTCCAGGTACTGGCTGCCGTCAGTTATGACGTCAGCATATCTGAAGGAACTGGAGGAAGGCGGATACATTCCGCCAAAGACGGAATGCTCCTGGAGGGTTCCAGGCGACGAGGCGGTGCCTGACCCCCAAGACGGCGAGCGTGTCATGTTGGCTTCGCATAGCCTTCGCGGTATGTCTCTGCCGCTTTCCGCCTTCTTCTTGGCGGTGCTTAGTTTTTATGGGCTGCAGCCACACAACATAGCGCCCAACAGTATTCTAGTGCTAGCCGGCTTCCAGGCTTTGTGCGAAGGGTACTTAGGCATAGCTGCGTCCATAGAGCTGTTTAAGTACTGCTTCCTGTGCCGCCGGCAAACCATACCAGGCGGCCACCTAGCAACCTGCGGTAGTGTTACGTTCAACTGCCGCCAACCCGACTGGTACCCAAAAATACCATACATCGAGTCGGTGAAGCACTGGACCAGCACTTTCTTTTACTGCAAGGACATCCCGACACCTGGCAGCACGCAAGGGATGCCAGCCTTCGTCAACGGTCCGCCAACCCACAAGGCTTGCTGGACAGCAAAAGTGCCGCTCAGCAGCTTGCCGGAAGAACTTCGAGTTGCCGTTAGGCGGATCGAGTTCTTGACGAAGACGATGTTGGCTCCACGACTTGACGGAGTTGACACCGTCATTGCTGGGTGTCGAGGAAGATTATGCCTCTCCGCCATCGCCCACTGAAGATGTGCGAGTACAAGGCGGACGACGCCGGCAACAGCACCCTTGATCAGGATGCCTTGGAGTACCGGCTTAGAGAGCTTATCAAGCCTCTGTCGGTGAAGGCGGCTGAAGGCGTCGCCATGTTCACTCATAACAACCCAGCCCCAGCGGTAAGTGAAAGCTACTTTGTTATTTCACTAACATCCTTGCCCACTAGGTACTGAATTAATATTGTCTTGCTTCCTTTTCAGCTACAAACCTTGGGAGAGGACGAGCTGGCCCCAAACTGGTATGATACAGGTGCCAGCAAGTCGAAGAAGCGCAAGCTGAGCTCCTCCACCAAGGATTTGGAGAAGAGGAAGAAGGCGGCCACCTCTGCCGACGCAGAGGATGAGACCGTGGGGAACGTTCCCTTGAAGCGGTTAGCAAACTTTGGCTTCCCTGACTTGGATATTTTAATATGTTTGTGCTGACAAACTTGCATGTTTCTGCTTACAGAGGCAAGCCTACCATGCCCAAACTCCGCTCCAACTTGAAGATTGCTGCCGGCAGGGGCAAGCCACCACGTTCTTCTCCAGCTGCTGCGCCGACAACGCCCACAGTTGGCGTTCCCGTGGTTGTGTGCCAGGGAACGTACACAGCTGCCGGTACCAGAGGCGGCTACAGAGAAGATGGCGGGCAAGAAATCAGTTGCCGGCATAACTTTTTCCAAGACGGCTGAAGCTTCGGCTAGTGATGCCGCTCGATTTATCGCCATGAAGCAGGAGATGGATGACCAGATGGCGGCCGAACAAGGCGGATCGTCCTCATCCTGGCTCCCAACCTGGCAAAGGGTTGCAAGACCCCCGGCAAACACTGAAGACCATGCGTGACGGTACCCGCAACTGGTACGCACATGGACGAACTCCACGACACCCTGCACGGACAACTTGAGGTAAAATAGCCTATGGTCCCAGCCCCCGAGCACTTTGGCGGCTGAAAAATTTAGCCGGCAAAGTGGTCTCGTTGACTAAATAGCGCTAACCATAATGTTGCTTTCGTGCATGCAGGCCGTTCTTGCTTCCAATCTTGAGCTATTTCGTGCTCAAGAGATGAAGAAGAAGGAATGCGAGGAACTGCAGCAGGACGTGGAGTTGAAGAACGCCCAAATTGCGAGTTTGGAAGAAGCTCGCAAGAAGGATGAAGGTGACAAAGCTTTCTTTGCCTTCTTTTCGTCCGACTTCTTTTCCTTTTCCGACAAGTATTTTAGTCGTCTTTTCTTTTTATTTGTAGAATTATTAAACACTGCGCAAGATATTCTCAAGAACTCCACTGACATGCAAGCTTTGATGAACGAAGCTGCAGATCTTGCCGGGCTGGTGACCAAGCTGAAGGCGGATCACGCCAAGGAGCTGGATGATCGTGCGTTGGCTCATGCTGCCGAAGTTAGCAAGTTGACTGGACAACTTGAGGCCATGAGCAACAACCTTGACCAGGTGAACAAGAACGCCAAGGAGCAGCAGGACCAACTGTCAAAGGCGGTCCAGCTAGCCCAAGAAACGCTTGAGAACCATCTGGATGAGGTCAACGCCATCCACGACCATGTCTTGGGTATGCCTCCAGTCCTTCATTTTGTCACCTTGCTTTCTTGATACTTGAAGCTGCAGTGTGTAACTTTGTGTTTGTGCAGTGCCGGCTAGCTTGGGAGATGACCTGGCCACAACGCCGCGCCTTGCTCGGATCTTGAAAATTGGCGAAATCGTCAACCAGATTGTCGGCGCCGGCAAATCATTTGCCGCCAAGTTCTACCCTGGGGAAGACGGCGATCCCGTCATCTTCGATGCTCTGCCGGAGTTGCTGGAGAAGGCGACAGCTGAACACGACAACACACGCTCAGCAGCACGAGGCGGTGCCAAGTTGGCATTGGCGATGACGGCGGCGTGGTACCCGGAGGCTGATATTCATCAAGTCACCGAGTACTTCCCCACCGAAGACGAAAACAGCCAAGCCATCGTGATGCAGGACGTGCTGCGGTCTGTTCGCGGCTATGCGACCCGGGTTGCCAACATGGTTGACATCCGCAAGTTCTACAAGGAACACCCGGACCCGCATGTTGCCGTTGCTGATCCCTCCTTGGCAGATCCTGAAGCTTCCCGCGGCGAAGAAGGCGAAGCCGGAACCGACAAGCGCAGCCCCAAGGATGGCGGAGCCAGCCCCAAGAATGCCGGCGTTAGCCCCCAGGATCTCTCCACCAGCTCTACGAAGGCGGCAATCCCTTAGACTTCCTCCTGCAAAGGCAGCACAAAACACTGCGTTAATCTGTTAACGCATAAAACTTTATTTTGGGTTGTAAATATTTATGGGCCAACTTTTATGCTACACTTGGCGGTAGGCTTACTTAAGTGGCCCGCCTTAATATGTATCTCGCCTGCATGTTTAGCTTTTTCATATGTTGGCGGAACCTCATCTTAGTTACTTTAGCTGAGCCAACCAGGTGCAATACCAACTAATTTAGACTCAGAGACCAAAGCCAGCATGTTGGTGCCAACGACATACTACTAGGCGACCCACATACAAACAGACAGATAAGCATATTAGGCGGTGCAAAGATTGTTTGCGTTTTTAGCCGGCAGACGGCAAATGTCAAAAAAGTTTGGACCTTAGCACGGAGCAAAACTTATTTTTTTGGTAACTTTTATGACAACAGATATATGATTGCGAGAAAAGACAAAAGATGGCATGATCCCAAAACTGAATGAGCAAACCACAGACTTTTATTTCATAATCATATAGTACTTATTACAATGTGGAAATTGCTAAGTGTAAAAAGGACGTAGCTGCTCAATGTTCCAGGGTCGCTTGGTTTCTTCGTACTTGTCGTCAACCTTCCTTTTGCGCTTGCGACCTCGCTTCTTCTTGTATCCGTCACGTGCATCGACCAAGTAATAAGAACCATTGAGCAACACCTTACTGACCACAAAAGGTCCTTCCCAAGGCGGGGATAACTTATGCAAGCCCTTTCTATCTTGGATTAGGCGGAGAACCAGGTCACCCACTCTAAAACTTCTTTGCCTCACCCTTCTGCTGTGATAACGCCTCAAACTTTGCTGATAGATGGCGGATCGCGCAAGGGCAACATCTCGTTCTTCATCAAGTAGGTCAAGGCCATCCTGTCTTGCATCTTCTGCGTCCTCCTGGACGTAGGCTTGGATTCTGGGAGAATCGTACATCATGTCGGTTGGCAACACTGCTTCTGCGCCATAGACTAAGAAGAAAGGAGTAAACTTGGTTGATCTGTTTGGAGTTGTGCGTAAACTCCAAAGGACAGACTGCAATTCATCCACCCAAGCCCCAGCCGCTCTGTGCAATGGTACTTCGAGACGTGGTTTGATTCCTTGTAGGACTAAACCATTTGTACGCTCTACTTGACCGTTTGCTTGCGGATGCGCGACGGAGGCTAGATCTAGGCGGATACCATGCTTATAACAGTATTCCTCGACTTCGCCTTGCGACAAGTTAGTGCCATTGTCGGTGATAATGCTATGAGGCACCCCGAACCGAGAGATTATTCCCCACAGAAAGTTTGCGGCTGTGGCGCCGTCTAGCTTTTTGATAGGCTTAGCTTCAACCCATTTGGTAAACTTGTCTACAGCCACAAGTAAATGTGTGTAGCCACCAGGCGCCGTTTTAAACGGACCAACCATGTCCAAGCCCCAGACTGCGAAAGGCCACGTGATGGGTATTGTTTTAAGCTCTTGAGCCGGCATATGTGATTGTCTGGCATAAAGTTGGCAGCCCCTGCACCTTTTAACAATGTCTTCTGCATCTTGCTTGGCTGTCAACCAATAGAAACCTTGTCGGAAGGCTTTTGAAACAAGGGCGCGTGAAGAAGCATGATGTCCACATACGCCGGCATGTATCTCATCCAACAATTCTCTGCCTTCTTCGGGCGAAATGCAGCGTTGGTAAACACCAGTGGTGCTACGCTTGTACAATTCACCTTTGATTATTGTAAATGCCTTGGCTCTTCTTATTATTTGCCTTTTCAAAACCTCATCATCCGGTAACTCCTGATTGATCAGGAAGTCCAAATATGGCGTCGTCCAATCCGGCTTTACCAAGTAGACGGCATAGCTAGCACTATCAACTGGTTCTGCCGACTCTGGGTCAAGGAGGTCTGCTCCTTTAATTGACGGCTTGTGTAGGTGTTCCAGGAAAACATCTTTTGGTACCTTTTTGCGTTCAGACCCCATTCTGGCAAGTGTATCTGCCGCCTCATTTTGAGTTCTTGGGATATGGCGGACCTCGTAGCCTAGAAAACACTTGGCGAATTCGTCAACGGTAGCTCGATATGCCGCCATTGTTTCGCTCTTTGTGTCCCAAGTACCACGTATCTGTTGCGCCACCAAATCTGAATCTCCGTAGCAGAGGACACGTTGGACGCCAAGTTCCTTGGCAATGTGTAAACCATGAAGGAGAGCTTCGTACTCAGCAACATTATTAGTTGCCTTGAAGTGTATTTGTAACACATAACTAAGCTTGTCTCCTTGAGGGTTTCTTAAAACAATGCCAGCCCCCGAGCCCTGGAGCATTTTTGATCCATCAAAGTGCATGATCCAGTATGCATCTTCAGGGAGAGGTACTTCGTCCATGGCCTCCGTCCAATCAGCTACGAAATCTGCTAAGGCTTGAGACTTAATGGCCGTTCTGGGCTTATACGAGATGTCGAAGGCGGCAAGTTCAATGCCCCATTTGGCAACGCGGCCTGTTGCATCTGTATTATTGATGATATCCCCCAGAGGTGCCTTGCTCACCACGGTTATTGAATGTTCCTGGAAGTAGTGCCTTAACTTCCTGGCGGCGTAAAAAACACCGTAGACCAATTTCTGGTAATGCGGATAACGCTGTTTTGAGGCGGAAAATACTTCACTGATGAAGTAAACCGGACGTTGTTCCGGCAAGTCTGAAATTTCCGTCTTGCGTTCCACAACCAGTACCACACTAACAACTAAGTTAGTTGCGGCAATATAGAGCAGCATTGGTTCCTGCGAACGAGGAGCTGCCAAAATTGGAGCAGACGTTAACGCGTCCTTGAGTTGCTGCAAGGCGGCGTCTGCTTCGTCTGTCCACTCGAAGTTGTCGGATTTCTTCAGAAGCCGGTAGAGAGGCAGCGCCTTCTCACCAAGACGGCTAATGAAACGACTGACGGCAGCCGCCGATCCGGCAAGTCGCTGCACGTCCTTCAGGTCCTTGGGCCTGGATATGTTGAGGATCGCTTTGATTTTTTCTGGATTCACCTCTATCCCTCGTTCGGAAACGATAAAGCCAAGCAATTTGCCGGCAGGAACCCCGAAGACGCATTTTTTCGGGTTGAGTTTCATCCTGTATACCCGGAGGCTATCAAAGGTTTCTCTCAAATCATCAAGCAAATCTGCCTTCTTTCTTGACATGACGGCAATGTCGTCAACATAGACGTGAACATTGCGGCCAATTTGCTCGTGAAGGCATCTTTGCATACACCGCTGATACGTTGCGCCGGCATTTTTTAGACCGAAGGGCATCGTGATGTAGCAGAAGGTCCCATAGGGTGTAGTGAACGCTGTTTTGATTTGGTCGGATTCTCGCATTTTGATTTGGTGGTACCCGGAGTACGCATCCAAAAAGCACAGCAGCTCGGAGCCGGCTGTGGAGTCTATGACCTGATCTATACGAGGCAAAGCAAAGTGGTCCTTAGGACAGCACTTGTTCAAACCGGTATAATCAATGCACATTCTCATTTCCTTATTAGGTTTTGGAACCATTACAGGATTTGCCAACCAATCAGTGTGTACTACCTCCCTAATGAACTTGGCTTCTTGCAACTTGATGATCTCCTTGCCTATTGCTGTCCGCTTCTTCTCACCGTAGCGTCTTATTCCTTGCTTCACTGGTTTGGCTCCTTCGTAGACGTTAAGAGAATGCTCGGCAAGTTCCCTCGGGACACCTGGCATGTCGGCTGACGACCATGCAAAGATGTCCTGATTCTCACGGAGGAACCTGACGAGCGCGCTTTCCTATTTGTCGTCCAAGCCAGCCCCTATGGTGACTTGCTTGGAGCTGTCACCTGGGACCAGATCCGCCTTCTTTGTGTCTTCGGACGCCTTGAAAGTGTTCTTTTGCTCAGCGGTCTTTACATGCTCCGGCAACTGTGATGTATCGAGCTCTTTCTTCAACATGGCTAACTCCTCTGCGTGGAGGACTGCCTCAGCGAAGGCGGCATTGCCACGCTCACACTCCTTTGCTTTCTTGAAGTTGCCACTGATGGTAATTGTACCATTGGGTCCCGGCATCTTCAGCTTGCTGTATATGTAACACGGGCGAGCCATGAATTTGGCGAAAGCTGGCCGTCCAAAAATGGCGTGGTAGGCACTTTTGAAGGGGACTACTTCGAACCTGAGATACTCCGAGCGGTAGTTTGTCTCAGGCCCAAAAGTAACCTCCAATCTGATGCTTCCCATTGACTTGCCTTGCTTTCCCGGAACAATGCCATGAAACTTGACTTTGCTATAGTCAAGCTGGCTTTCCGACAAGTTCATGCGCTTCAGAGTGTCCGCGTAGATGATGTTGAGGCTACTGCCGCCATCCATCAACACCTTGGTGAGCCTGAAGTTATCGACAATAGGGTCGACGACAAGGCGTATTTGCCGGGGTGAGGAACGTGATCTGGATGATCATCTCTATCCCAGTTATTGGCTCCTCTGACCAGTCTAGATACTGGGGAACGTCTGGTACTGTGGCGTTTAGCTCGCGCATCTCCGCCTTTTCTTCTTTTGCCGAAGGAGTGCCCAGGAAGCACACCAATTGGCCATGTACCTTGGGATATTTCCTTTCTTTACGCATCAGCTTGGTTCCTCATCCTCTGACATGGACATAGCCCCATCATCGTCTTCCTTCTTTGTCTTCTCAGCCTTTTTGCTCTTTTTTGATTTCCAGCCAACCTCGGGGTCTTTCTTGAAGTCCTCCATGAACCGGCATTCCCCTAATGTGTGGTTGACTTTGCCTAAGGACGCGTGGATTGGGCAAGGCAAGGCTTTCGCCTGATCATACGTCAGGCGCTGCTTGCTGGAGCCGCCATCTTTACCCTTTCCTTTCCACTTGCGGTTGCTGCCTTTGCCTTCGAAGGCGGCGGCGACCTCGTTTGATGGTCCGGCTTTGTCATCCTGGGGAGCCTTGCGTTTGTTTGGCGCCATATCATGTGCGCCATCTCCATCGCGTGCATCGTCATCCGCCTGTGCGTACATGGCTGCTACTTCGAGCATGACTCCGAGATCCTTGACTTGCATGCGTACGAGCTTATGTCTGAGACTTGAGCCCTTCAGGAGGCCCGTGGTGAAGGCATGGATTGCTTGATTGTCGTCTACGTTCTCGCAGCTTGCCTTTGTTTGAATCCACCTTGCCAAGAAGCTTGTAGCTGTTTCATCTGGCTTTTGCACGCAACGAACCAAATCTGTGTATGTATTGGGTCGCTTGTACGTGCCTTGGAAGTGCTGCGTGAACACCTTTTCCATGTCATGCCAGCTATGAATGCTTTTCTCCGGCAAGTTTTCGATCCAGCTTCGGGCTGTCCCCTCCAACATGAGGGGAAGGAAGCGTGCAGCGACGAGGCCATTGCCTCCAGCAATTTCAACTGCCAGCGCGTAGTCCGACAACCATGAGTTTGGCTTGTCCGCTCCATTGTACCTTTGATGAGTTTTTGACACTGACGTCATGTCTCTGGGTACTTGAACGTTGCGGATGGCTGGGCCAAAGCACTCAGGTCCTAGATAGGCATCTTGCTTTCCAGCCTTGATGTCATTGAGACGATGTCTCGCGTCTTGCGGACTGAGCTGTTTGCCAGATCTATCAGCATGTGGCTCGTCCTGCGCTGCCCGGCTGTGCCTAGGCTCATTGTTGTGTCCCCGGCTTCCGCCTTCGTGCCTGGGCACTGGTGGTGGGGACTGTGTGCGGTCCCTGCTTCTTCTTGGCGGCGGGGCATCGTCGCGGTTGCCGCCACCCTTGGCGGCTGCTTGCTGCCCCTGCTTCCGCCTTCATCCCGCCTAGGCGGAGGAGGTGAGGCCTTGCGCCTGTTGCCGGTCCTGGATGCCTCATCACGCTGCCTTTTTGGAGGTGGTGATTTGCGTGGGTCTTTCTCCTTGTCCTTCCCTTTTCCGTGGCTACTGGAACCGGACGGATCTTCGGGTTGCCACCGGCCGCAGCTTTGCAAGCGTTGGATTTTGATTCCAACTTTCCTCCCCTTGCGTCCGCCATGTCGGCGCGAGAATCAGCACGGGCCTGCTGCTCTAGAGCTTTGCGAGCAAGGATCGATGCGTAGTAGATCTTCTCGTCCTTGTCATAGTCATCATTGTTGAGGATGTCCAAGGCGGCCGCAGTGTTGAGGACAGGTGTTGCGAGGATGACGTCCCCGTTCTTGTCCTTACGCTGCGGCGCTGTAGCCCACTCGAAACCAAGCTTTTGGGCAGGGGATTTGAAGGTGTCATGATCCCTGCCTTTCCTACCTCTCTTCTCCGCCACTTGTCCTGCCGGCTTGGGCAATGGGGTGGTGGTGAAAAGATTACGCTTGGGGTCGCACTTGGCAGTTATCTTGGCGTTTTCCTCCTTGGCTTCGTCGAGGAGGCTCTGGACCTCTGCTTGCTTGCTTTTGAGGTACTCAGTTTGCTCCACCAAGGTGTTCCGAAGTTTCTCCAAATCAGCCGGATTGGTTTTGTCGTTTACCGGCGTGTGAAGAACTTCCGCCAGAGCCGCCATGCTTCCTATCTTGCTGGGCTCGCCCTTCTCCAGAATTTTCTTCTTTGGAGCCCCAGGAGGCTCTGGAAACTGTGGATCGGTTGCCGGGGTCCCCAGGTTGGCGGCGTCAGTTGCCGCCTTCTCTGAAGCTGCGCCGGTGACATCCGCCACAAAATCTGCTGCATGTTGACGGAAGAGCCCGTAGCCGCCTCAGATGGCGGAGGATCAGGTGTAAAAAACATCTTGACCCGTTGCTCAAACATGCTGGCAGAATCTTCTTCGGAATCAGAGTCTACGTTGACGTGAACGGTAGATCTGGATCCGGCATCCGACATCGCATCATCCTGGAGTGCAGGAAGAATAGATTCGGGATCTTGACTGTTGGGCTGGGAGTCTGATCCCAGTCCCGTCATGCCGACAAAGTGTAGATCTGAATCTGCGGACTCCTCAGAGGAGGCAAACTCAGATCCGTCTTGATTGTAGGGCGGGTGGGATGGCGAATAAATTCGCGGCAACCCATACGCCTCAGAAGTGTAGCCGATGAACACATCGACGCCGCCAAACGGCACAACTCCGCATCCGACAATGTAGTCGTCTGCGGGGATGTAGGACTCGTCGCAGCTGATGTAGTGATTGTCGCCGTAGCGAACAGCGCGGCCGACGGCGATTGTTTCGCCGATGCCGCCAAGAGTTCCCGCCTGGAACGTGACGCCTGACGCCTTAGGCCCCACGGTGGGCGCCAACTGTCGTCGTATCGGCATCTTGGATAGGAGACGGGGTCCTGCTAGCCGAGGGTGAACGTAGGGCAAGAAGGTGGACGTCGTCAAGGTCGGGATTGTACACGGCGGTTTACCCAGCTTCAGGCACCACGGCGGTGGCGGTGCCCTACGTGCTGCTATAACTCACTATAAGGCAATATCGCCGTGAACAGGTTACAATGAGTTGGTTGTATCTAAGAGTTGCCCTAAAGGCGTCCCGAGGTCCAGCTTATATAGGCGGCTGGACCTAGGGTTACAAGGTGAATACGTATCCAGCAAGTATACGGAGTCCTAAACCTAGCCGGCAAGTATGCCGCCTTCCGTCTTGGTCTTGGTGGCTTCATGGGCTTCAGTCTTGGGCCTCCTCCTTGCCGGCATCCGCCTTCCTTGGTCGTCAGCTATCTGGGCCGCCCGGTAGGCAAAGCCTTCACCACCACTGCGGGCCACCCTGGACTAGCCGGATTGATCCATGCTGGTGATACCCCTAGTAGGTATATCCCCAACACTTCTTCTTCAGAGTGGTTAGTCACTGGACTTATAAAACTTGATCGCACGTCTTCGGGTAAACTCGAACATCCTCTTCGAGAATCTTGAGAGTCTCTCACGATAAGTCAAATCTTGGTTCAGGTCGATGGAGAGGTGGTCGATGTTTTTGAAAACATCAGGCTGGTCAGGAACTTCAAGACACTTCCGGAGCAAGGAAATGTGGAAGACCTCATGGTAATCTCCTAACTCCTGGGGTAACTCCAGCTGATAGGATACTTCTCCTCGACGAGCACGGACCTTGAAGGGTCCAATATACCTTGGCGCTAACTTTCCTTTGACATGGAAACGCTGCATTCCTTTAAGGGGTGTCACTCGGAGATAAACATAATCTCCGACGTTGAAGGTGAGGTCACGGCGCTTGTGTCAGCGTAACTCTTCTGACGGGATTGGGCAGTCTTGAGGCGCTCACGAATAAGCTGAACTTGCTCTTCAGCTTCACGGAGGGTATCTGGTCGGAACAATTTGCTTTCTCCGGTATCGGACCAATTCAGGGGTGTACGACACTTCTTGCCGTAAAGGGCTTCAAAAAGGACCATTTGCAGACTGGACTGATAACTGTTGTTGTACGAGAACTCTGCAAACGGAAGGCAATCTTCCCACTTGGAACCATAGGATAGAACACATGCCGAAGCATGTCCTCCAATATCTGGTTCACTCGCTCAGTTTGGCCATCGGTCTGGGGATGATAAGCTGTGCTAAATGCTAACTTGGTTCCGAGGCTTCATGAAGGGATTTCCAGAATCTTGAGGTGAATTGCGTGCCTCTATCAGATACAATCTTCTTAGGCACACCATGCAGGCTCACTATTCTGGAAATATACAAGTCGGCCAATTGATGTCCCCGATAGGTGGTGTTGACGGATGAAATGGGCAACCTTGGTCAGTCGATCAACGATGACCCGATTGAATCATGGCCTCGGTTGGATCTTGGAAGTCCGGTAATAAAATCCATTCCAATCTCATCCCACTTCCACTCGGGAATTTTCAAAGGTTGAAGCAATCCAGCGGGTCGCTGATGTTCAGCCTTAACTCGCTGGCAGATGTCACACTTGGCTACGAATGAACCAATCTCTCGCTTCATTCCATGCCACCAAAATCTTTCTCGAAGGTCTTGGTACATTTTGGTTCCGCCGGGGTGGATTGAATAAGGGGTCTCATGGGCCTCCTTCAGGATTAACTCCTTAAGTTCCGTGACATTGGGCACACAGATACGGTTATTGAATTTCAGCACTCCTTCCGCATCTTCGGTAAAACCGGGTGCTTTGCCGAGGGAAATCTTCTTTCTAATTCCATCTATGCTTTCATGACCTTTTTGGTCTTCTTTGATTTGATCCATCAGGGTTGGGGTTAACTCTAGATTGGCGAGATAACCATGGCTAACAAGCTCTAGTCCAAAATCTTGGAACTCTTGAACAAGGCTGGCTGTTCGGCTTGGATCAGGGCATTCAGGGTGCAAGGTTTGCGACTAAGGGCATCGGCAACTACATTAGCCTTTCCAGGGTGATAATGGATTCCAATATCATAATCCTTGATTAATTCCATCCATCTCCTCTGTCGCAGGTTCAGATCTTTCTGGGTGAAAATATACTTCAAGCTTTTGTGATCTGTATAGACCTCGCAGCGATGTCCCGCAAGATAGGGACGCCACGTTTTGAGAGCAAGAACAACAACAGCTAACTCCAAGTCATGGGTTGGGTAATTCTCTTCATGCGGTCGCAACTGCCGGACAGGTACGACACAACTTTGCCTTCTTGCATCAGAACGCAACCAAGTCCGAGGCGTGATGCATCGCAATACACGTCGAAACTCTGGGTGACGTCTGGCATAATCAAAATTGGGCTGAGGTTAGTCTCTTCTTCAGCTCTTGGAAACTATCCTCACACTTCTGAGTCCATTCAAATTTCTTGTCCTTCTTCAACAGTTGGGTCATGGGTTTGGCTATATGGAAAATCCTTCAACGAACTTGCGGTAATAACCGGCAAGTCCGAGAAAGCTTGGATTTCAAACACATTGGTTGGGGATAACCAGTCGATAATGGCTTGGATCTTCTTTGGGTCAACAGAAATTCCTCCGGCAGACACAACATGTCCGAGAAATGCCACTTCACTGGAGCCAAAACTCACACTTGCTAAGCTTGGCATACAGTTGGTGCTCTCGGAGTGTCTCCAAAACTAGGCGCAGGTGTTCAGCATGCTCTTCTTCGGTCTTGGAATAAATAAGGATGTCCATCAAGGAAAACTACCACGAACTTGTCGAGGTACTCCATAAAAATCTTGTTCATGAGATTCATGAAATAGGCTGGGGCACTGGTCGACCAAAAGCCATCACGGTGTATCAAACAACCCGTAACGAGTGGTTGAAGGCAGTTCTGGAAGTCTGTCTCTCGGATCTTCAACTGATGGTATCCTGTCCGAAGATCGATCTTGGAAAAGACTCGGGCTCCGTTCAATTGATCGAACAGATCCTCGATCTTGGGAAGAGGATACTTATTTTTAATTGTTACGTCATTCAGCTTGCGATAATCCACACACAGGCGTGTGGTAACCGTCTCTCTTGTCCACATATAATGGGTGATCCCCAAGTGAAGCACTTGGGCGAACAAGTCCTTTGCTGAGCATATCTGCCAATTGCTTCTTCAACTCAACCAGCTCTTCCGATTCATCCGATAAGGTCTTTGGGATATAGGGGCGGTTCCTGGGATAAGCTCAATTATGAACTCAATTTCCCGGTCTGGCGGCATACCAGGCAATTCTTCTGGGAAACATCCTTGAACAGGTGAACAACACGGATCTCATCTAGGGCAGGTCGAGCTATGCTCTCATGGCAGCCTGGGTGGGATTGACTAGTTTCAGACACATACTCCACTTCTACTTCTTTGTCGGTGGTGATGGATACAGCTCTTCTAGCACAGTCAATTCGACCATGGTACTTGGCTAACCAATTCATACCGAGTATAACATCGATGCCTTGGGTTCCCAGAACAATTAAGTTAACTGGAAACTTTTCTCCTTTGATCTCAAGGGTACATCGGAGCAAAACATCTTGGTCTCTACGGTGGATTCTGGGATTTGGATGACCATGGTTTGGGTAAGAGGCTCTCGACTAAACCTCCCTTAGCAACAAATTCTTGGGTAACAAATGAATGGGTAGCACCAGAATCAAACAGAACAGTTGCAGGTACTGAGTTGACAAGGAACGTACCCAGCACAACATCCGGAGCATCCTGAGCTTCTTCAGCATTGATGTGGTGCAGACGACCCTTGGCAACAGCAGCATTTCCGCGGGTGCGGCATTCTTGCCATTTCCATTACCATTGCGGCCTTGACCATTGTTCGGAGCCGGCGCATTGGGGCGCTGAACATTCCTCTTAGGATTGGGCATTGTCTGGAGTAGTGACCCTTGTTGCCGCATTCAAAGCAGACAACATTGGCATTGGGGTTGAAGTTGTTGAAGTTTCCTCCGGGACGGTTATTGTCATTGGGGCGGTTGAAGTTGTTTGGGCGGTTAGGGAAATTGGGGCGTGGAGCTGGGGTGGACGATAGGCAGGCCTGGGTTTGCTGAAAGATACGAGGTTTCTGGCTGCTCGAACCTTCCTGAGCATTCATCCTCCTCTTGCGACCTTCATACATAGACTTGCGCTTGGTCTCCAGCTGGATGGCCTTGTCCACAAGTGACTCCAGATCACGGAAGTCATGGATAACCAGAGCACACTGCAGTTCATCATGGAGTCCACTCATGAAACGCTCCATCTTCTTCTCTTCTTTGTCGGTGTCATCAGGAGCATACCGAGATAAATCGGTAAAATCATCCAGATAACCGACCACATCTCTACTTCCCTGCCTCAGTTTGCGGAACTCATCCTTCTTCCTCTCAATAAGTCCGTAAGGAATATGCTTCTTGCGGAACTTCCCCTGGAACTCAGCCCAGTTGATGACATGACCAGCTGGCTGGAGAGTCTTGGTAGTTTCCCACCAAGCTCTTGCAGGTCCAGCGAGATAGTGGGTTGCATACAGCACTTCTCATTTTCTCCCACAGCAGCAACTTCAAGATTATTGTCGATGGTGCGAAGCCAATCATCGGCTTCTAGTGGGTGAAGTCCCTTGGAGTAGGTGGGTGGGTTGGTCTTCTGAAAATCGCCTAAGGTGGATCGCTGGTTCTCATTGCCATTGCCATTACCACCATTGTTGTTGTTGTTGTTGTTGTTGTTGTTTGTTGTTGTTGTTGTTGTTGTTATAGGCGGCTGCGAGTTGTTGCAGGGCAACGAGATGAGCCTGGCGCTCTGCCGGGCATTCTCACGTTCCTCCATGATAAGTGCGAGAAGTTGGGCGGGGGTTGGGTCCGGTGGTGGTGGTGCTGATCCTGATCCTCCCGTATTGTCGCGACGGGGCGGCATCCTGAAGCACACCGGGTATAAGAGGCAAGGCAAGAAAAGTTCGACTAAGGGAAATGACGATCTCTCAAGTGGTTGATTAATTTAAGGTTTATATGAAAATATTTCACACAGATTTAAACAAGACAAACATACTTATATATTACCAACATCACATCAAAGGTTCACATCAACAACAAGCTTACAACATCAAGCTTACAACATCACCTTACATCTAGGATACATAACATCTGGTTTCCAAAAGAACCACACTTCTACTCGACTAGCGATAGGGGTCAACCTAATCCTGCGGTAGTGATCAAGTCACTCGCCTACTGAGGTGGAACCTCCAGCTCTAACACGTCAGCATCTGACTGGTAGGCTGGCTCCTCGGGATCCTCCTCCTCGTCCTCGAGAAGTGCCTCGAGTGGCTCCTCCTCCTCGTCAACTAACTCCTCCTCATCATCGTTCTCCTCACAATCCATCTCCTCCACGAAGTCATCATCGTCACTGAGGAAAGCGTTGTTCTCCTTGCGGAGATCCTCGCCCTCCTCCTCCATCTCGTCAGTATGGTGCTCTAGATCCTCAATCAGCCCGTCCTGCTCTGCCACCTTCGTGCGGAGCTTCACGACAGTCTTCCTCAGCTGGGCCCTCTTCCTGAGAAGAGCAACCTTCTCCACCATCAGCTTCATCTCGTTCTCGCGAAGCTCAACGAGCGACTCGCGGTCGAAGTGGAGCTGAATCCTAGTGCGCAACAGATCATCCTGAGTGCACTGAAGTAAGATCTCCATGTCCATGATGTAGCTCCCAAACATCGGGTGGTAAGGTGAAGGAGTAGGGTGTCCATCGCAGTTGCGCCTCCCGTAGAACCGGAAACGGGAGTCTACTAACTCCGCCTTGTGCTCCTCACAAAGTCGGGCTAGCATCCTCTGTGTAGCAGTACAGAGACCATCAACCCAGGTGGCCTCCTTGGTGGTGAAGATGAGTGTCCTGGAACTGGGAGACTTGATGTTCCTGCGAACTGACGACCTGATGAGCCAGCTCAGCCTTCCGACACCGTGAACATCAACTGAGCTCCCTCAAACTCTGGAGCGGGGCACCTAACAGCTTGGTCAACTCGAACAAGTCCCTCTCAAATGTCAACTTGCTGTCCTTCTCCAGCTGAACGAACTCGGTCCAATGGAGTGCCATCTACAGTTTTTAAGCAAAATTTTAAGTTAGTTAGGTGACAAGTATATCAAAATTTTAATATAGTAGGGCAACAAGTGAGTCAAATTTTAAGCTTAATGAGAGGTGTGCAAAATTTTAGGGATACCAAGGAAAATGTAATATTTAATAGAGTAAAATTTTGCATAAGTAAGAGGATTGGAGATAAGCAGTTTTCGAAAATACTTCATTCCTTTCTTTTTAGAAATTCATCTTTTGTAACATTTGACAAACGACCATGCTAACTAAGGTTTCCTAAAGTCAGGATGGCTCTGATACAAATTTTGCAATGGTCACCCCACATCCTCGGTAGCATGGTATTTTAGTTTATCCCTAGTGAGGCAACAAAGTAAGGTAAAGATACCAAAGTGGATCGCAGAACTTTCTCTCACGTTCACTGCACTAGCCACCCCCCGTTACTCCAACTAATGCACACGTTCCCCCACACACGCTCTCATAAACATGCTTGATCAAAACAAGTAGACAAGAACGGGGTACATAATAATGCATCTATACTCATAACTGAAACAAACATTGCAATCTCAAACATATATTAACTCATAAAGATCCACCACAAAGGTATTATAACGGTGACCGTAATCATGTTCAGTAGCTCATACGGTGCTAATTAGTGAAGCTCAAGAGAGGAGAGATACATAAGTTACTTCCACAAACCCATAGTCCAGAGGTGGACTACTCCCTCTTCATCATGGAGACGGTGGAGAAGTCAATGGAGAAGATGGAGACCACGCCGGCAGCGCCCCGCCGGAGTTTTCCAACTCCAATCTGCAGCTCCTGATCTCCGTTTCGGTGTTTCTGTATTTGTGCGGCGCTCCTTCCAGAGAACGTCGGGGGACCTTTTTTATAGGCGTTTTTAGGTCAAGACGATGTCGGTGGAGAAAAGATCGAAGGCAACGGAGCCACGAGGCCAAACGGGTGGGTCCTACGCGGCTACAGTACCTGGCCACGTGGTGTGGGGACCCCGGACTAGCTGTCCAAAATACCCGATTATGCTTAACACAACGATCCCGTGATCAGTCTGTCGTTGCACATAATCCAATTGGATACCAAAGTTTACATCCATTACAGTACCGAATAAAAAGACTTACATAAATGGTCATTTAGACCAAGTCTTACATAGGTGCCTTCATGGGCCAAACCAAAATATCAGCGGAAGCTTCGGCGTAGTAGACATCATATTCTAACGATGACAACCGACAGGCAGCTGACTTGTGGAGATCCTTAGTTCGCGTAGAAGTCGCCATACTCCTGCTCGGCGTAGTGCTCCTCCTCGTAGTCTGGCTAGGACAATAGCCAGGGACGAAACCAATATGAGTACATTTGAATGTACTCGCAAACTACCCCAACATGAGTATGCACTAGTTTTATTTTAACTTACAACTTTTATTGTGTAAAACATCTCTATATCTTTATTGAAAAAGGTAAGAAGATTTTTATAACCATCTTTGAAAGAAGTCACCATCTCATTTTGTTTCTCAAAAACTCCTCCTTTCATGACCATGGCTCACCATAGTCCATTTATTCCAACAACTCATACCACTTCATTTGGTATAGCTGAGTAACACCATCACCATTTCAGTTTCTTTTAAACTTAAAAGCTTTTCCAAAAACTTGCACATGGTCAAAGTAGGGCCTCCCAACTGTCCATATCCGAGGACTCGGCTATTCGAATTGTTTTACACTCTGCAGAGGTAGCACGCTTTTCCCACATCCATCCGGCAACTCATCGTGTTCGCCACGTCTCGCCATACAGGGTGTATGCGAAGTAAGCCGCCGACCATAGCCTGTCCTTTGCTCATGCTAGTATAGGATCCTTCCCATATGACACTTCCAACACACTTAACCCAGCCCTTCGGAATCTAAGTGTGAGGACTCATAGGTTTTGTCCGGCGGTTTATGGTGGAACCTTCAATCCTCCTCCTTATCTTTCATAGAGTTTGAGCGAGGACCCGGGTCAGGGGATGACCAACACACTATCCCCTCATGCATGACGGAGTCAGCTCCGTCGATGAGGTATCCAGTACTAATATGAGCAAATTAATGACTAAGCCCTTTCCCATATGTGGTGGATGTGGTCGCACAGGGTATCGGATGGTTGACGTAAGTACAAGGACACACTGTGCATTTTTCATAAACATCACCATTTTTTTTTCCACTTCTCCATTCCAACACCGACATCTCGGTATTCATAATCTCACAAGTAATTTCAAAGGAGTTTTGAATAAACCATATTTGTTTTTCCCATCCTATAATTTGATATAACTATCTTATATTTCTACATAGGTGGCAAAATAATTTCCATATACTTTTGAAATGGGTTTTATAAATCTTGCTTTGAGAGTAAAACATGTTATGAAAGTAGATGCATATGTTTGTAGTGCAAGCTCAGAGAATAGCTTGCCTTGCTTGGCAAAGTGATCTTGCTCTTGTTCTTCAATTTCAGCAAACTCTCCTTCCTCGATATATCCGTCAACGTTTTCGTCTAATTAATAAACAAACAATGCAAACAATCACTAAGCTATACAAGCAATCATCTCAACACAACAATCATGAACATCACACATAGCTACTGCACACATCAAACCATACAATTTGGTTTCAAAGTATTTGAATTAACATCATTTATTTATGTTCAACATTATGGCAGAAACTTGTGGAACATGTTTAATTCAATAACTTGAGTTCTCTTGGTCAAAAAAATACAAACTAAAATTCTATGGAAAGCTACTGATGTGTAGAAGACAACACAATTTGATTTGGTTCAATTGGAGTTACTAAACTCCCTACACATTTGTTTGAATCCAGAAGCTTATTAAACAAGTTTTTGCTACAACTCAGTTAATTTTATCCAAAAATTAAATCCTTTTAGGGGTAACTTAACATGACTATATGTGATCTAAAAAATTGGTCCTAATTCATTTGGGTTTACCAATTAACATATTTAAATGTTTGAGTGCAGAGGGGTATTTAAACTTCAACTTTATACTAAACAAATACTACTGCACAAATAATTCTACCAGAATTAGGGAAGCTCCTACTAGGCAGTACTAAGCTAACAAAATTTGTTTGGAATTATTTGGACTAACAGAGTATCAGAAACAAACAAGTTTAGAATTTAAACCTTCTGTAGTATTTTTAATAATACTTTTTATTTATTTAATTAAATGACATGAGACCAATTGGTTGGTTAAACATTTTCATAAGCTTTTCAGAAAATTGAATTTGAATTATTTGGATGTATAAATCTCAAGTTATTGATTTTGAAGTTGATATCAGTATTGAAATTTGCAGAGAATTTAAATTAAGAAAATCCACTGTTCTGGATAATGTTCAAACTTCTGACTAGTGGGGCCTACATGGCAGTGGCACAGTGCACGCGGGGAAAAATAATAAAATGCCGACAGTGGGGTCCGCCTGTCAGCGATACACTTAAGTGAAGCGGTATGCTACCGTAGATCGAAGATCTAACGGTCCATGTTCAATCTCATCCGCGACGACCTAATTCCGGCGGCGTTGCCGCGCCGGCGACGGCGAGCGTGGCCAGAGAGGGGTACCTGAGGGGCCTAGGGGCGGTGGAGTGGACGCGTTCGACGGCGGGGGTCGTGGGGAAGCTTGCTGGAGCAGCGGCACGAGCTGGGACGGACTGGTTCGACGGCGGCGATCTCCCGCACTTCCACGGCACGGGCTGCAGCTCCGGCGATCTCCTGACGATGGGCCTGTGCATAATCCAGAGGGAAAAAGGGCGGGTGAGTGTGGTGAAGCTGTGGCATCATGCTACGAGGCATAGAGGGGAGAATAGGGTAGAGCAGCGCGGCGGCCGTGTCCGACCTTGACGGCGGCCGTGGCGCAGCAATGTCCGCCCTCCGGGCAGAGCACGGTGAAATTGGAGCGGGGGAAAGGGAGATGGGGTGGTGTGGAGTGAGCAGAGGGGTCGGGTGGTTTTATAGCGGTGGATGCCGGCGTTCATGGGCGAGGTGCACGGGCGTGTCCACGGAGCACCGGCAAGATCTTTTGCTCGAGGCTGACGAGGCACGGCGAGGGGCGGGCAACGCGGTGACGAGCGAGGCTCTAGTGTCTTCTAGAAGGTCTGGGCGGAGTGGCACGCGTCGAGGTGCAGAGGGTGGGGCGAATTTCATCGGCACCGTCCAAGTGCTGCTGCGGCGGCAATGGGGGACAGGGCGGATATTTCGGCAACGGGGTGCTCGAGTTCGTGCAGAGGGCGCAGAGGCGACGACCATGGACGGCTGCGAGCGAGAGGGGGGGGGGCCTGGGGGGCCCGGGGAAATGGCGAGGTGCGCGGCGTGTGATACGTCTCCAACGTATCCATAATTTCTGCTGTTCCATGCTTATATTATACCATTTGCTACATGTTTTATATACACTTCGTATCACTTTTATGCATTTTCTGGGACTAACCTATTAACAAGATGCCACAGTGCCAGTTCCCTGTTTTCTGCTGTTTTTGGTTTCAGAAAGTTACTTCTGGAAATATTCTCGGAATTGCACGAAACAAAAGGCCAGTCCCTATTTTTCCAGCACACACGGAGTCCGAAGGAGAGACGAAGAGGCCACGAGGTGGCCAAACCACACTAGGCGGCTGGGCCCACAGCCGCGCCTGCAGGTGGTTTGGGCCCCTCGGGGGTCCGCCGACATCGCCCCTTCGCCTATTTCCCCGAGACGCGAAAACCCTAAAACACCGAGCCTTTCATCCAGAACATATTCGCTGCCGCCGCGTCGTCAACCCTAACTCGGGGGGTTTCTGAAGCTCTTCCCGGCACCCTGCCGGAGAGGGGAATCATCACCGGAGGGCTCTACATCGCCATGCCCGCCTCCGGAGTGATGCGTGAGTAGTTCATCCTTGGACTATGGGTCCATAGCAGTAGCTAGATGGTTGTCTTCTCCACTTGTGCCATCATGTTTAGATCTTGTGAGCTGCCTATCATGATCAAGATCATCTTATTGTAATGCTACATGTTGTGTTTGCTGGGATCTGACTTATATTGATACCTATGTGGAGCTGAATATTATATTATCATGTCTATGTCATTTGTGATCTTGCATGCTCTCCGTTACTTGTTGAAGCCTTGGCCACGTGAATACTTGTAACTCCAAGAGGGGGTATTTATGCATGATAGTTGGGTTCAACCTCTATTTAACCTGGGATAGTGACAGCAAGTTCTAAGGTTGTAGATGTGTTGTTGCCACTAGGGGTAAAACAGCAATGCTTTATTCAAGGATGAATGTATTGTTTACATTACGCACATTACTTAATGCAATTGTCTGTTGCTTGCAACTTAATACTGGAAGGGGTACGGATGTTAACCGGAAAGTGGACTATTTAGGCATAGATGCATGCTGGATAGCGGTCTATGTACTTTGTCGTAATGCCCAAATGAATCTCATAGTAGACACCACAGCTCACACATGCATGTTATATGCACTTATCAATTGTCAATTGCCCAGCTGTAATTTGTTTACCCAGCATGTTAGTTATCTTATTGGAGAGACACCACTAGTGAACTGTGGACCCCGGTCCATTCTTTTACATCTGAAATACAATCTACTGCAATCATTGTTCTCTACTGTTTTATGCAAACAAACATCATCTTCCATTCGATACGTTTAACCCTTTGTTTTCAGCAAGCCGGTGAGATTGACAACCTCACTGTTAAGTTGGGGCAAAGTAATTTGGTTGTGTTGTGCAGGTTCCACGTTGGCACCGGAATCCCTGGTGTTGCGCCGCACTACACTCCTTCACCAACACCTTCGAAGCAAACCTCGTTTTCCTACTGGTCGATTAAACCTTGGTTTCATACTGAGGGAAAACTTACTGCTGCACTCATCATACCTTCCTCTTGGGGTTCCCAACTGACGTGTGACGTACAAGCATTGTTTCTGGCACTATAACCTAGAGCCACCAACACGTTTTCTGGCGCCGTTGCCGGGGAAAACAGAATTGCTTCTGCAAGGGGAGTCTCTCACACCCAATCTCTTTACTTTGTTATTTGTCTTGCTTAGTTTATTTTTATTTAGTCTTGTTTGCTCTCTTTATCAAAAACACAAAAAAATTAGTTACTTGTTTAATTCAGTTTATTTTGTTTTTCAAAATGAGTACTCCTGAGAACACTAAGTTGTGTGACTTCACTAGCACAAACAACAATGATTTCATATGCACTCCTATTGCTCCACCTGCTTCTACAGCAGAATTTTATGAAATTAAACCTGCTCTATTAAATCTTGTTATGAAAGAGCAATTTTCTGGTGTTAGTACTGATGATGCTGCTGCCCATCTTAATAACTTTGTTGAACTTTGTGAAATGCAAAAGTATAAGGATATGGATGGGGATATTATAAAACTGAAACTTTTTCCTTTCTCCTTGAGAGGAAGAGCTAAAGAATGGTTGCTTTCTTTGCCTAGAAATAGTATTAATTCTTGGACAAAATGCAAAGATGCTTTCATAGGGAAATATTATCCTCCTGCTAAGATTATATCCTTGAGAAGTAGCATTATGAATTTTAAACAACTTGATAATGAACATGTTGCTCAAGCTTGGGAAAGAATGAAATCTTTGGTGAAGAATTGTCCCACTCATGGACTGACTACTTGGATGATCATCCAAACCTTTTATGCAGGATTAAATTTTTCCTCAAGGAACTTATTGGATTCAGCCTCTGGAGGAACCTTTATGTCCATCACTTTAGGTGCAGCAACAAAGCTACTTGATGATATGATGATCAACTATTCCGAATGGCACACCGAAAGAGCTCCTCAAGGTAAGAAGGTAAATTCTGTTGAAGAAACCTCCTCTTTGAGTGATAAGATTGATGCTATTATGTCTATGCTTGTGAATGGTAGATCTCATGTTGATCCTAATAATATTCCTTTAGCTTCATTGGTTGCTCAAGAAGAGCATGTTGATGTAAACTTCATTAAAAACAACAACTTCAACAACAATGCTTATAGGAATAATTTTGGTAGCAACAATATAAGCCTTATCCTTCAAATGGTTATGGCAATTCTTATGGTAATTCCTACAGCAACAATAGAAGTGTGTCCTCTGATCTTGAAGCTATGCTTAAAGAATTTATTAGCACACAAAAAGCTTTCAATAAAACTGTTGAGGAAAAGTTTGAAAAAATTGATGATCTTGTCTAAAGTTGATAGTCTTGCTCATGATGTTGAAATTCTAAAACTGAAAGTTATGCCTAATGAAGTTAAAGATATAAGTCATTTGCTACAGCAAATGCCATCCAAGTTCGAATTGATAATAATATTAGGATGTTGGCTGAATTGCATGCTAGGTGGGAAAAAGAGGAAGAACTTGAAAAAGAAATAGTATAGTTAGAGTTTGTACTATCACCACCACTAGTAATGCTAATGTTTCACATGCTAGTAAACCTCCTACTATTGATGGTAATGTTATTGGTGTTGATAATGTCTCTACTACTTCTGCAAGCGTTTGAAATTGCCTAAAACTGCTGAAACTTTTTCTGATAAAAGTGCTGAAATTTTTCAAACTATTGGAGACAATGGTTCCACCACCATTGACAATAATGATTTTGATTATTGTAACATCTCTGAAGTTATTATGTTCTTGCAAAAATTAGCTAGAAGTCCCAATGCTAGCACTATTAATTTGGCTTTTACAAAGCATATTACAAATGCTCTTTTGCAAGCTAGGGAGGAGAAGTTGAAACTTAAAGCTTCTATTCCTAGGAAATTAGAAGATGGTTGGGAACCCATCATTAAGGTAAAGGTGAATGATTTTTATTGCAATGCCTTGTGTGATCTTGGTGCAAGTGTTTCGTTTTGCCCAAGAAGCTTTATGATATTCTTGATTTGCCACCTTTGGAACATTGTTATTTGGATGTTTTTCTCGCTGATAATGCTATGAAGAAACCTTTGGGGCGAGTTAATGATGTTTTTATTACGGTAAAAGATAACCTTGTCCCCGTTGATTTTATTGTTATGGATATTGAATGCAATGCATCTTGTCCTATTGTTTTGGGAAGACCTTTTCTTCGAACTGTTGGTGCCATCATTGATATGAAAGAAGGTAATATAAGGTACCAATTTCCTCTCAAGAAAGGTATGGAACACTTCCCTAGGAAGAGAATGAAGTTACCTTTTGACTCTATTGTTAGAGCAAGTTATGATGTTGATGCTTCTTCTCTTGACAACACTTGATTTTCACTTTCTGCGCCTAGCTGAAAGGCGTTAAAGAAAAGCGCTTATGGGAGACAACCCATCGTTTTTATTTGCTGTTATTTTTGTTTTCTTTGAGTCAAGGAGTTTTGTTACTTCTGTAGCAACTCCTTTGTATCTTTATTTTATCGCAATGTTGTGCCAAGTAAAGTTCTATATTGAAAGTTGATGCAAGATTTGGATTTCTGCGCAGTGACAGATTTTTAGCTGTCACGGATTTGAGCTTATCTCCCTGTAGAAAATTCAAAATCTAGAAAAATCACGCATATTCCTGAGATATGTACGCAACTTTCATTATTTTAGGCCAGATCCATCTGAGCAACTTAAGTGCCTCGAAAAAATTCGTCATTCCAGACTGTTCTGTTTTTGACAGATTCTGCCTTTTGTTTTGCATTCGCTCTTTTACTGTGTTTGTGTGGATTTCTTTGCTCCACAAAGCATTGGTGGCTGTAGCTAATGTCCAGAAGCTTTGGGATTGATTGTATCATTACAGAATATGAGAATTTTTGATTATGCACTAACCCTCTAATGAGAACTGTCTTGAGTTTGGTGTGAAGGAAGTTTTCAAGGATCAAGCGAGAAGGGTGATATTATGTGATCAAGAAGAGTGAAAAGCCTAAGCTTGGGGATGCCCCCGTGGTTCATCCCAACCATATTCAGAGAGACTCAAGCGTCTAAGCTTGGGGATGCCCAAGGCATCCCCTTCTTCATCAACAAACTTATCAGGTCATCTCTAGTGAAACTATATTTTAATTCTTTCACATCTTATGCGCTTTACTTGGAGCGTCTGTGTGTTTTTATTTTTGTTTTTGTTTGAATAAATTCGGATCCTAGCAATCCTTGTGTGGGAGAGAGACACGCTCCGCTTTTTCATGTGAATACTCATGTTCTTCACTTATATTTGTTGAGTATTCTTAACTAGCTACTGCAGTGCTTTTAGCTCCTGTTTTTCATGCATCTCTTCGAGCTGTTAGCACTTGTTTATAAATACTCTCTTGCTGCATTATATTATCATTTGGAGAGTTTATGTTTA
Organism: Poa pratensis; assembly: GCA_947311845.1. Lineage (NCBI taxonomy): Eukaryota > Viridiplantae > Streptophyta > Magnoliopsida > Poales > Poaceae > Poa > Poa pratensis. The sequence goes on from CAMZMU010000034.1 coordinate 14,380,592, forward strand.
AATAAATTATTGGTGTTTGTTTGGAAGAAAGAAAATGCTACATGTAGTAGTTGGTATTGGAAAAGACATATGCATTCTTGTAGATCATTGTCTTGTTTTGATTTGATGCTTTGCAATTGTTTTGAGCTCTCAAGTAGATCATGTTTAAGCTCTTGCATCATGTAGTTAAAGCCTAGTAGTGGAGAACTACCGTAGAGCTTGTTGAGACTTGGGATGCATATTTGTTCTCTCTAAGGTCTAGATATTTTCTGGTAAAATGTTTGAGCAACAAGGAAGACAGTGTAGAGTCTTATAATACTTGCAATATGTTTTTATGTGATTCTTGCTGTACCGGTTTATACTTGTGTTTGCTTCAAACAACCTTGCTAGCCTAAACTCTGT